>PVJD01003136.1:0-173025 GCA_004026545.1 Mormoops blainvillei
CTTGGAGAAAGTGAAGTTGGCTAAGGCACAAAGTTTCAAGTCACACATGGTAGTATTGGTACTTGACCCAATGCACGATAGGAATATTTGAAGTAGGGGAGTAAATAATAAGGAAAATTGAAGAATGATGTGCATGTAGGAAAGGTTAGAGAGCGGAGACCCTAATTTGGATCCTCTTGCAAGCACCTGTTGGAAGCAGTATGGTTCCTGAGCGGGGCAGGAGGCAACTCTAAGTAAGGGTGTGGAAAGAAGGGGCTTTAATATGCGTGGCTGGAGAGCTTGGTGATTGGTACTCAGATACCAGTGGTGTGGCCTATGAGGTCGAACTGAACAATGGAAAAGGACAAGGATGACCAAAGGGCCAGGACTCGTGCAGAAGGGAGGAACCAGTTTTGGTGTTTGGGTAATGACCTGAGTGGAAATGCCACACGAGAGGCAGGAGATGGGGGCAGGTGCAGAGATGCAGACGTGTTCACCTTTGCTCCCTGACTGACCTTCCTCTGATGATGCTCAGTTGCCATCCGTCTCCCCACGGTGTTTTCACCCTTACCCCTGCTCACCTCCGCCGCCTGCCGCTTAGAGAAGAGCACCTAAAAATGCGCCTGTTCTTCTCGGGACACAGAGAGCGCTGCTTCCAGCCTCAGGGACTTCAACTTTGTGCTCAGGGAGGGTCCTAACAGCATTCATAGGGAGAACCACCCTAGTCTGAGGCCCTTTGGGACAGACCCAGCCTGCCCCACCGTTGAGTACAAAATCAGTTATTTCTGCATCTCATATGGGCCCGATTCCTCCTTGCAGCCTGAGCATGGGGTGGGGGGTGGGGGTCTGGGATGAAAAAATGAACCTTGGATAGGCCGGTCGGCCAGCCCAAGCACCAGAGGGGTACCCGGAGGCCTTCCCAACCTAGGAAATCTGCCAAGTGTCACAGAGTGAGCACTGGAGGAAACAGGACACTCACGTGAGGAGCCAGTAAGTCATCCAGCTTCAGCTGAGCAGGACATCCCATGATACCTGAGAGGTCCATTCTCTGAGCCAGCATTTCCCAAGCATGGTGCCCTGAGAATGAGATTCGGGGCCTCCCTGGGCTAATTACCCCTGGCCAGGAGCAGCGCCTCCAGTTACCTCAGTAAGCCTTGCCGGTAAATTATTTTCTACATGTGTCAGATATGAAAAGGTTGGAAACTTTAAAGCAGCTGCCATGGTGTCGGGGTAAAAGAAGGTGAAGAATTTAGTTGCGAGAAAATATTCCAGTAGAACAGAGCCCCGGGGAAGAGCAAAGTGCCAGTGGAGGAGGGGGAGGGATTTCTCTTTGCAGTGAGGATTTTCCCCTCCTGTGTGGGTGAGAGAGTGAATAGAAGTTAGCCTGCAGCAAGAACAAATATACCCCAAGGTCTAGGTCACTGCTTTGTGGCTGACAATCATCTGATCTGCCCTTGAGCACAAATGGAAAGTCCGGACTCTGAGCTGCAGCCACTGGGGACGCCTCTGAGGCTTGATGGGGAGGATGGGGAAAGCCGAGGATGGTGCGGGTTCTGAGGCCGGCCGTGGCCCCAGATTCTGGCTGTGCGGACACGGGGCTCAGGCTGCCCTCACCGGACCTGGCCAGAGGAGCAACCTGCTTCCATCGCATGGAGGCCGCTGGCCACAGAGGGCCCAGTGGACCCAGACATAGCTGCTTTGAGCTGGGGTGATGAGGAGAGAATGGTTTTGAGTGGCCAGTGTGCTGGCCTGTCTACCTGTCATCCTAGGTGTTTTAGGAAGCAGCTGGCAAGTGCCTCTGCTCCAGTGGAATTTGTCAAACTCCCCACCGTCAGGGCAGAGATAGCCCGGGGGACTGAGCTTTTGAGACTGTCTTTAGGCCTCAGACTTTTGGAAGGCGAGTGGCAGCCCTGAGGGAGGCTGTGGGAGGAAGGGGAGAATCTGTCAGGGCGGAAGTGCTCCGTGATCTACACAACACCCTGTGAGGAGATGTTGCACCTACTCCCGCAGCTGGAGTCAGAACTCAGAGAGAGTGAGTAGTATCTACCCTCAGGCTACAGAGCAAGTGGAAGAACGGAAATTGATCCCAGAACTCTGACCCCGCTCTGCCCAGCAGCCTCCAAGCAGGACCCTGGAAAGTGGTCACAGCACTTGGCAGCCTTTCCAGTTCTGGGCGAGAAGGGCCACGTCCTGGGGCGAGTCAGACCTGAGGCCCACAGAAGCCAGCCGTTGCGTGGGGCACTCGATGGAGCCACAGCCACAGAAAGGAGCTCTTGTTACACTCTTGATTGTTAGATCACCTCCCAGGAGCCCTATTCTGGGGCCCGGCTGACAGCACGCTAGCCCAAAGGAGCAAAGCCAGCTGGTCCCCACTAGCCAGACGCTAGACTTCCTAATGAGGGGGCTTTTTTGTCCAGGCCTTGCTCTGAACTCCGTGAATCGATTCTCAGATCATGGAGATAATGGTGTCCTTGTAGGGTAGCTCTTACTACTTCCCAGGCCTCCTGCTGACCAGACAACAGCCATGGGGCAGACAGGACAACTCACACCTGGACATCGCTGCCCTAAGCGCAGAGACCAGAATGGTCGCCTCCTCTCAGCTAAGGCCACAAGCTGAAGCTGGCAGAGGTGACCCAGGCAGATGGCTCCTGAAGTCTAATGGCAGGGCGGCTGTGCGGCAGATATGGCAGCATAAGCTGGGGAAAACGGACCCAGTGTGTCCGGTGGAGAAGGTTCCCACTTTTAGCCCAGTGGAAAAAATCCCCCTGTGCTGACGTCCCATTGACCTGTCACTGCCCCATTCCTTCCCAGAGCCTATGTCTCTGAGTTCGTTAGCCCCAAGAGCAGGCTCTGGGAAACGGTCCTTCCCCCTCCAGTGCTCCTCGGAGGCTGCAGCAGGAGAGAAATGCTCAGCAACGAGCCCGACTGAACGAGAGGCATGTCTTTCTTAGTCATAAAACAGAAAATGCTCTAAAAACACTAGTCTTACCACTAGAAGATTTATTTTTCTCTCTTAAAACACGAAAACAAAATATCGAGCTTTCTTAATTACACAAGAGTTTTGTCTACATACACAAATTAATTTACTTCATTGGGGTAGATATCAATTCAGTCTCGCTGCTGTCACCCCTCCCTCCCCACACTCTGTTTTTATCAAATTTCATTTGGCACATAGATGTCTAGCCTGACGTAAACTAATACCGGAATGCCCTTGGCAAAAGTAATCATGTCCGATTATGCCACATGACAAACATTTCAGTTTTTAAGTTTCATTCACTCATTATTTGGTGCGAGTCACTGTGCCAGGTACTACAGGGAATAGATTTAGTTTCTTTGTCCCCCTCGGACTATAGAGGCAGACCATACAGGCACAACCCTAATTCAAGGCAGCATATGCCATGTATCAGCAGAGGTGGTCACATGTGACAGCCACTATCGCTTATCTACCCCAAAGCCGTCGCAGTTGGCTATTTTACCTGCCACCACAACCCGGTTCCGTTCAGGTGTTGCAACTGTGTGCATCAGGGGAGGCTGGGCCTCGACACCCCCAGGATGAATCATAGTCTAAGCTGATCAAGGTAATTCCTTGCCAGGGATTGGCTAAAGAACCAGCATGTGATGCAATTATGAAAATGAGAGGTGAGGTAATGTCTGCTGGTTGGAGGCCGAGCAGGAAGGGGGACAAACATGAGGACAAAAGCTAACACTCTGAGCATGACACAGCAGAAAGATGTAAAGAACCTGGGTCCTTGAAAGGAAGTCGAGCCCCTGAATTAACCAGCCCTGAAACTCTCTGCTTTTGGGTTTTCCATTGTGTGAGATTATAAATCTCCTCACTGTTTAGGACACTTTGAGTTGGGTCTTCTATTGCTTCCTGCCAAAAGCATTTTAACTAATATAAAAGCCTTAGGAGATAGGTCATAGAAACATTTGATAAAATAATAATAAAAACATTAAGACCCTTTTAAATCTGTATGACCCTTTTTGAGTTGCCCCGGGAGAGATTCCATGTACCCTTCCTTTGCTCCGTGTGTGGCCTTCCTCTGGCTGCGGCGTTTCCAGGAGTCTTGGCTGAACTTAAAACATAAATTGAAAGCACATGGAGAACATCTGCCGGCCAAAAAGATATCCCCTCTCTCCTTTTACGTGCAACTACGAATGGAGCCGTAGCCCAATCTGTGGAGTGCAGAGGGGCAAGGAGGCATCTCGGGGTGAGACGCCTCCTCCCAGGAAGCCTGACCCCAGGGTGGTCTCGAACCTTCCAAAGCCTGAGGAGCTTTGAGCTGCCCTTGCAGACAAGGGGTTGGTGCCGGGTGACTCTTTGGACAAGAACCAGACCAGATTCGGGGGCTCTTGGGTGTGAATAAGGGTCACGTGACTGGTTGTGCCCCTGTGTGGTGCCACTTGGGTCCTTGAGAGGCCTTTTCTCCTTTTCCAGCCCATCTGGCTTTCTTTGCTTTTCCTCTTGTCTGCCCTCTCTGCCCCGCCCCTCATCTTCTCCCTCTGCTTCCATTTCTCTCCCCCCACCTTCTCTCCCTCATCTCCCCCCTCCCCATCCCCATTACCTCCATCGCCTCCTTTCCCTCCAGCCAGGCGCCAGCTTGGCAGCGTTCTGCAGAGGGAATTCACCTGCAGAGTGAGGGAATGGCTAATGGAAGCTGACAACTGGCCCTCGCTGGCTAGGAGTTCCACTGGCCCTGGCCGGTCCAGATGTCAGGTGAGGGCCTGTGTAGCCTGCAGGCCGAGGGCAGTCAGGGCAGTTCGTAGAACATCAGCCTCTTTGAACTTGTCCGGCTGCCGCCCGGCCTCTCCCTGCAGGAGATGGGGTGGGATGGATGGCAGCATGCCATGCTTGCAGAAAGGAGCCTCCTGGCTGCTGGCCTGATGGGCAGCAGTTCCTGTCCTGTCTCACCTCAACGTGCTCAAGCCCCTACCTGGATAGGGAGGGGTGAGCAAGCCTCCTTTAACAGGGACCCTGAGACCACGGAACTATAAGATCCTTCCATCTCAACAGCTTCATTAGGAAAATGAAGGAGGGGTCCCCAGGGGATCCCAGAGTTTCCCACCTGCTCTAACTGTCTGGGGCTCCAGGCTGAGGGGCTCTTGGTGGTTGTGGAGAAGGAGGGCAAGAGTCTGCCCTGCAGGCCGGCACAAAGGCTGTCTCCGCTCTGGGCAGTCCCAGTAAGTGGAGCCGGGGAGGAAATTCCTGTCCTCTGTGGACTCCCTGACTGTGCTGTGCTCTGAACATGGGCCCTTCAGCTGGGGATGAGGTGACACGGCTGTTCCAGCTCATCACACCCCAGGACTGGCTGTCTCACTTCCCCCAGCCCTCATCCCCACCTCGGGGATAGTGGGGCATCCCCCTGTGAAGGAAGAGCCTGAAGCCCCTGGTTCAGTGCCCTGGGACCGTTCAAACCTAGATTGGATTCTGGAATTGAAGAAAAATAAAGGGTTTTTAAAATAAATCTTTAATAAACGCTCTCTTTATTACCTACACCACTGCTCAACAACCGATACACTTGGAAAGAACATCAGAGGTCATTTCATCCGAGGCCCTTACTTCACCAATGAGGAAAGCAAGGTCCAGTGGCTGGCCCAGGCCTGGGACCAGGTTTCTTGCACCCCCCATGCCGGAGGGTGAGGAGAAACCCTCGTGGGCTACACTCTCTTATAGGAGCCCCACAGAATCAAGCGGAGACCAGGATGAGCCCCCTGGGCTCCATTTTGCTAAATGACGTCACTAACTGCAGCTGCTCCTTCTCGGTTTCGCCCACCCAGGAGCCACGTGATGGTGAAGACAATGGGACTGACCCACTAGAAAGGGGTCACAGACAACATGACTCTTCACCACAAATGCCCCTGCAGACATCTCCTAAGAAGGACAACATTCCCTTACACAACCACATTCCTAGCTTTACACCTAAAAACAGGAATAAACCATATCATAGCATATAATAGGCAAATTTCTTCAGTATCTTTATTTTTCTTCAATTCCAGAATCCAATCTAGGTTTGAACATTGCATTGAGTTGTTATACCTCTTAGTCTCTTTCTTGTCTAGAACAATCCCCCAACTGCGGTGGGTTGAATGGTGTCCCCCCTAAAAAGATATGTCCACATCCCAGAACCTGTCGATGTGATCTTACTTGGAAAGGGGGGTCTTTGCAAGGTGTAGTTAAGGACCTTGAGATCATCCTGGATTACCTGGGTCCCCAAATCTGAAGACAAGTGTCTTTAAGAGAAGAAGATGACATAGACACGGAGGAGGAGGAGGGCAGAAGTGCACAGACATTAGAGATGCAGCCACAAGCCAAGGAACACCTGGCATTACCAAAGCTGGAAGAGGCGAGGAAGAATCCTCCCCAGAGCCACTGGAAGTATAGCCCTGCCAGCATCCTGATTTTGGACGTCCAGGCTCCAGAACTGTGAGAGAATAAATTCTGTTTATGGTGATTTCTTATGACATCCTTCAGAAACAAACAGACCCACCATTTGTTAAAGAAAATGACAGACTTCTCAAAGAGTTTAGGAATCTCCACCTCGCCCATCTTTCAATTCCTCCAACACGAAAAGCTCATCCCAGCCTTCCCCCTATGCTCTGGCTCTTCCCTCTGCCCAGGTGACAACCAAATACAATTCTTGATCTTTAAATCTGATTTGTAGGGCAACAGCTATGAAGGGCATTATTGGAACAATTGAGGGGATTTGAACATGGACTGTACACGGGGTTAATGAGTGGGTTAATGCTACCATGGTTATGCAGGAAAACAGTACAGTGGGTGGTGAGAATGGCACCAGGTATTAGACTAGTGGAGTCAGGCCAGACCTTGGTTCAGCAACCTCAGTACTTGAGTTCAGAGCCAAGACTCAGACTATAAGAGAAAGTTTATTTAGAAAGTCGCAGAGGTAGAGGAAGTGAGCTGCAGAAGAAATAGGCTCAGGAAACAAGTTACAGAGGCAAAAGAAGGGTCCTCGGAGCTTAGGAGAAAGAGGCGAGGGAAGCCTGGGTGGGGAAAGGCACTGGCACTCCAAAGACAGACCCGAGTGGACCGTCAGGCTTAGGGTTATTATCTGGAGGTCTCAGGGGTGGATCCCAATAGAATATCCATCAGCTTTTCAGGTGTGTCCTTCCAGGGTTCTGTTCTTTACTGATTGGTCGGCACCAGGGGAGGGGTCATTTGTCAGCGCAGCTGGTCTTGAGGTCAGCCTCCGTGTCTCTTGTCTGGTTTTTCTGCTTTTCTGCACCTGGAGGTCATTGCTAGGGGTTAATGCTTAAGGGAGTGGTCAAGGAAGGGCCCTCAAGGGAGTCGCATGAGGCCACTCTCCAGCCCATTGTTCCTCCTCCAAGGGGTCTACCGTGGGACTAGCAACATGCCAGGGGAGGAAAGGTCAGGGGAGGGTCTGAACCATATGACCAGTGATATGAAAGTTCAGAGGGCCTGAACCACGTGACCATCGATATGCTAGGGGAGGAAAGGCTACCTCAGGGGCAAAGTCCTTGTTTTTCCACTTTTATTGCTTGCTAGTCAGCTGGAGCTTTCTGCCCTGGTGACTTTCTGTACCTGGCCCAGTGTCCTTGCTCTGCTCACGTCTTCTAACTGCCCACCACAGTTCCATCCTTGTTCTTAAGAGCTGCATGCTGAAGGGGTGAAATATCATGATGTCTGAAACTTAACTTTCAAACCAATTGTGGCAAGATATTGACAATTGATAATCTGGAATGAGGGTGTATTGGTGGTCATAGCAGGATCCTTTCGACTTTTCTCTGGTTTGAAAATCAAAATAAAATGTGGGGAAAGATGGACAATTTAAAGAAAAATGTCTTAATCCAGATAGGATCAAATTTTCATGTGCATTAAAAATCACCTAGGAAGTTTGTTAAAATGCAGATTCTAGGGGTTCAGAAGATCTTCGTGAGGGACTGGAGTCTGCTTTCGGCAGGTCCCCAGGCCACGCCGTGAGAAGGAAGTCTCCCTTAGCACTCTGGGGCCAAAAGCTGCCCTTGGTCCTGCAGTTGAGTGCTCGCTGGCTGGAAGGATCAGACAGGCCGGCGGAGATGTGATTTGACAGTGATGGCAGGACTGGGGACTGTGTACATAGCACAGGACACGGGGAAGTTGAGGACAGACTTTGCTCTCCTTTCCTGACTTTTGGCTTCTGGCGGCAGTGGGGGTGTGGGCGCCGAGGAGGCTCCTAGAACCCAGGGGAAGAATAAAATCAGGGCTATGAAATCCCCCTATTAGTGCTGCTATTCTATTTTTACACACCCTTGGTTAATTCTCCTCATCTATAAAAAAGAGGTCAAAATAATTTTGAAGCATCCTCCCAATTCCAATGTTTCCTTAGCCTTGAGTCTTAAAACACACGCCTAGATGCAGACTGCAGACATGTCATTCTGACTTTTGGCCAGAAGATGGCAGCAACACATCTCTCTTTATTTTCCAGACTGCAACGAGAGGAAAGCTTTTTTCAGGTGCCTCAGGATTACCCTTGAGTATAACTAATACTTATCAGACCAAGGTCCTGCGCTGGACATCATGGACACAAAGGCGAGTAAAACCTGATAGCTGAAATATGATATTTTCAGGGAGGTAGGAGTCAGGCATATAAACAGATTACTAGTTTAATAGATGTGTGACCTGAGTCAAGTTGCTTAACTTCTAAGTGCCTCAGTTTCTTCAACTGTAAAATGAGAGTAGTAATAGTACCTATGGACAGGGTTATTGCGAAAATTAAAAGTGATAACATGTGTAAGATGCTTGGCATATAGGAGATGTTGCCATCACATATAATACAATGACAGTGAAAGAAGTGATGAGATAGAAAACATACCCAAAGTGTTCCCTAACTGGGAGGAATGGAACCCCAAAATGGAGATTATGAGGAAAGAATTCTACTCTGATGGAGGCCCTCTGCAGTGGGGGCCCTGTAGCTGGGCCGGCCTGGGAGAGCCCATCTTGAACGGAGCTGGGCTCCTTTTGCCTGAAACTTACCTTGGCTCCCACAGGCCCAGCTACAGAACACCAGCAGGGCCTGACCCTCCAGGATGGGCCATCTTGAGAGGAAGCTGCCATTAGCTCACTGTGCAACCTCATACAGGCAAGTCCATCCTTCTGAGCTTCAGGCCCTACCTGTGATGGGGAAGGGGATCACGGGAACCAAGGGACAGTATTGACCCACATCTGGGACCCTGTGGAGAGTGAGCTATAAAATCAGCCAGTTTAGGAGCATTGGGGACAGGGAGCCAAGGAGGTAAAGAGAAAGCACTAGAAAGTCAGAGAACTTAGGGAGCACCCTGAACTTTCCCAAAAACATGGAATGGAGGTTGAGCCAGTTTTAGACCTCAAGGGGCAGAGAGACCCCAGCTGACCCTTAGTTACAAGTAATTAAGGGTCAGTCCTTGCTCCTCTGTGTCTGTTTCCTCTTTGTCACGTGGGACAGGAAGAAGACCATCAACAGTGTCGAGCACCTCCTATAAGCCTCACGACATGCTAATTGTTTTATGTACAATATCTCATAGATCTCACAACACCCCTGGGAGAAAGGCGTTGTCCTCCCAACTTTACAGGTGAAAAGAACTGAGGCTCAGAGAGGACAAGTAACTTGCCCAGGGCCAGGCAGCCAGTCAGCTGCCCTGTGCCAGTGCCCTGATCTTTTCTCTCTGACCTTTTGCCCCAATTCACCTTAGCCTCAGCTGCCTCCTTCCTTAAAAATGCCCTGGGAATCTTCTCCTCCATGAATACCCCAGCTCCAGAATCACAAATTCACACATCCTGCTCTCGGAGAACAACTTCCTACCCCTCAGTGACTCACTTTCTTCATACTATTACTATTCCTTGGCCTTGACTGGGAGTCCAGCTCTGGCTCCCTTTACTCTGCCCATCTCCCCCACACCCCTCCTCACGCAGCTTGGAGTCCGTGGCCCATCATTCGGTAGCGCTCTTGCTACTGACCTAAACTTTCTCACCTTCCTTGCAAACTTCTGAATGTATCCAGTTGTCATTTCCCTCCAAGCCTTCACCAGAGCAGCTAAGGGTGGCAGGAGGAAGAAGGGTAATAATAACACTGGCTAATACTTACACAGCATGCCCTGTGTGCCAGGCACTAAGTGCTTCACATACTGTAACTCATTTCAGCCTCCAACACTACGAGGGAGGCACTATTATTATCATCCCCACTTGTGGATAAATATTGTGGGGTGAACTGAGGTTAAATCACTCACATAAACCCAAAGCACACAGCTAATTAAATTGAGGAGTCTTGATCGAACTCAGGCAGTCTTAATCGAACTCGGCGTCCATGTCTTAATCAGTATACTATTTGTCCAGTACAAAAGATAAGACCGCCTTCCCCTCTCTCCCTGAGCCAGTAAATACTTGGCTCCTTCAACCCTGGGTCCAGAACTGCTTGCAGTCACTAGTGGGGATACTTAAAGGAAGTCAGATGCTCACCGCACAAGGGGGCTGACAGTATTATTCAGGAGATCAATAATAATAATAATAATAATAATAATAAAAACTAGCTTACATTTTCAGTTGTTATGTGTATTCTAAGTATTTTACACATATTGATTCATTTAATCCTCTCAACAATGCTATGAGGTAGAAACAATTACCCTCATTTCACTGAAAAACATGGAAGAACATAATATTGAACCTAAATTCATACAATAGAGTTTTGGGTCAGATGGGAAGCTTGGCAACTGGGTGCCAAAGCCCTGACTCTTAACTGTGACCTCTCCTACATTTCTTCTGACCCCAAGATGTCCTGGGCCTGCCTCGTTCTGAGCAGGGGGCAAGTGTCCTCTCTCGGGCCAGCATACCTGGTTTCCCTGCCCAGGCCCTGGCCTTGCCGCCTCCACAGAGCCCAGAGCCCCGCTGAGGAGGCCCTGGTCGCCTCCACTCTAAGGCACCTGGGTTGTGAGCTGGGAGCTCATGCAGAGGAGGGGGATGGGAACCCCACCTGGAACTCCCTGGGTGGCCCGAGGAGCCTCTACTCTCAAAGGCCCAGGTCTACCAGCAGCCCCTTGTAAAGACAGGGCCTGAGCTGGTCCTGCCAAGCCTCGCCTGCCCCTCTGCATGTAGTTCCTGCTCAGACCCCCGGTTTGCTCCCTGGGACAGCAGGCAGGGGCAAGGCCTAGGCTGGAGTCGATGAGGCTCCAGACCAATGGCAGCCAGGGCTCAGCGCCTCGGGCTGTGGCAGAAAGCACCGAGGTCTCCCCAGTCCCCTCCTCATACCTGCCGAAACCCCCACCCCCAGCCCAGGCAGGACCCTACCCCTCCCCACTCCCAGAAGTTACAGGGGACAGGCCCTGGTTTATCCATCCCATCTCTCCCATCCTCCCTCTTCCCATTCCCCTGGCAACCAGACCAGACCCATCAAGGAGAAGGACCTGGCAGTTGTGCAGGGAGAGACTAATGGCCCGGAAGGAAGGAGGGGCCTGGAGAGAAGAGGCGGTAGGGATGCGAGCCGGCAGCGGGGCGTTGGCCCATCTCGGAGGACACACAAAGAAGGGAGGCTCCTCTGCTCTGCAGTGCCGAAGGAGCTGGCAGCCAGGGAGCCTCCCTCCGCACTGCCTCAGCCAGAGGTCCGTCCCCGAGGCCCAGACCTGCTTCCCCAGATGCCCGGCTCTTGTCCTCAGGGTCAGTCCAAGGCAGACTTGTCTCTCCTGGAGAGACCTGGAGTCCTCGGCGGCGGCGGCCCCATGGCTCCTGGCAAATGCCACAGGTCTCAGCATCTTGGCTCCTGCAGACCATCCAGATGCCTCTGTCCGGTCCTGGGCAGCCTGTGCCTGCCTTCGGGAAGCCATCTCTCACGCAGAGGCCAGACATCAGCCTCCCAGCTAACTCCGGGGTAGGGGAGGGTAGGAAGGGGTGTGTGGTGCGTGTGATGTGTGTACATAGGTATTCAGCACTATTACACACATGCATCTGTTCGTGTGCAGCAGCATGAGGGTCTGTTCTGTGGCCTTCTTTCTCCTCTTCCAGTCCCTGAACTGTAAGGGCTGGACACCTTCTCTTTCCCTACATCTTCCCCATCCAGCCTCACCCATTCTTGGGTACCTGCAACTCCCCAGTACTGGAAACCGGTCCCTGCCAGTCCATCCATCTCTCGGCCTTGGCAGCAGCTACCACCCTTCAGCCCCCTCCCCTTCCTACCTCAGGAATAGCCCTGGTTCCCGTAAGGCCGTGACTGAGCAGCAGTTGGATGGGGGAAGGGAGAATCCAGGAAAGCCAGACAGCACACACTGGCTCACTCGGCTCAGCTCGGACAAGGCACAGACCCTGCCTAGCGTGACCCAGAGCTGGGCCCAGTCACCCTCAGCCCCTTTTTATGTGCCCACCCTCTTGGAACCCGGGGTAGGTCCAGGTTTGGGAGCTGTGTCTTTAAAGCTGAGATATCAGCAGGCACCCTCCTGGCCAAGTGTCCAGGGGAGGGGGAGGAGAAGTGGCCAGTCCATTAGCTGCAGAGCTGGCGCCAGCAGCAACCCTCCACAGGGCCCAGGGGATTACAGAGAGGCAGCCCCTCCCCACCCCCCTCAGCCTCTTCTGCCCTCCTGTCCCCCATATCTCCCTGGATGTGGTGACAAAGGCGGTAACTGACAGCAGGTAAAGCAGCGCGGTACCCTTAAGGGGAAAAGTGGAGGCACAGGCTCTGGGGCCTAAATCAGGCCGGCTCTCCGTCTCCCTGAGCCACCTCCTCCCTGCTCATGTCCTTCAACTTCCAGTCCTCCTGTTCCCCAGTTTTACCAGCTCTTTCAGGCAGGGACCCCAGCTCAAATCAGGCCCTCCCACTCTAGGCTCTAGCTCTGGATGCTTACTGAAAGGCGCTGACCTCCGACCCGCCTGCCTGTGGCCTGTAGTCGCCATCCCTGCTTGCTTCCCCTCCAGCAACAGGGGGAACCAAGTAGGCCGGGCGCCAGCAACCAGGGAGGGAGGGCGAGACGCTCCCGCTGCTCAGCAGGGTGGGGCGTCCCCCTCCCCACTTAGCCGCACAGTCAGGCCAGTGGGAGGAGCTGCCCATGCCCCCGCTGAGCCCGCAGGAGTATAAAGCCGCCTTGCAGCGGTCTGCGGCTCCGGGACCAGCTCTGCCAGCGGTGACTCCCCATCCTCGGCCGCCATGAGCCACCCGTCGGGCCTCCGGGCCAGCGTCAGTTCTACCTCCTACCGCCGCACCTTTGGCCCACCGCCTTCACTGTCCCCCGGGGCCTTCTCCTACTCGTCCAGCTCTCGTTTCTCCGGCAGCCGCCTGCTGGGCTCGGCATCCTCCAGCTCCTCGGTGCGCCTGGGTAGCTTCCGCGGCCCCCGGGCCGGCGCGGGCGCCCTCCTGCGCCTGCCCTCTGAGCGCCTCGACTTCTCCATGGCCGAGGCCCTCAACCAGGAGTTTCTGGCCACGCGTAGCAACGAGAAGCAGGAGCTGCAGGAGCTCAACGACCGCTTCGCCAACTTCATTGAGAAGGTGCGCTTCCTGGAGCAGCAGAATGCCGCCTTGCGCGGGGAACTGAGCCAGGCCCGAGGCCAGGAGCCGGCGCGCGCTGACCAGCTGTGCCAGCAGGAGCTGCGCGAGCTGCGCAGGGAGCTAGAGCTGCTGGGCCGCGAGCGCGACCGGGTGCAGGTGGAGCGCGACGGGCTGGCGGAGGACCTGGCGGCGCTCAAACAGAGGTCAGTGGGCAGGGCCGGGCGGCGGCCGTCGAGGGGGCTGCTTCTCGCTCCCCTTACCTTTCCACCAGCCATCTGAGGGAGTTGCTTCCCCAGTCAACCCGGGAGGGCGTGTGCGGGCAGCATCCTTGATCTCCCTCTACCATTTTGCTGAGTCCCTGGGAAGGCGAAGTTACAATGCTTCTTCGCGTACAAAAGGACCCTAGCTCAGCTCCCAGCCCATTAGACAGAAAATGGGGCACGTGCATCAGGCAGCCTGAAGATCTCTCCTGCGAGTTCTGGGCAGTACCCAGGGGGATGGGGAGGACGGTGACCCTGCAGCTCAGCCTCTTCCCTTTCTTCTCTCTAGGCTGGAAGACGAAACACGCAAGCGGGAGGACGCTGAGCACAACCTCGTGCTCTTTCGCAAGGTGAGCCCAGACCCCGCGTGGATTCCTGTCTCCCTGCATGTCCAGGGTGGCATCTGTGGGTGTGGGACCACCAGGAGCCTTCAGAGGCTGACGGGGAGGGCCTGGCTCTTCCTCGTGCTGATCAGTCCCCCCCTGCTCTTGAACTGTCACTGCCACTCCATGAAGGACGTGGACGATGCTACCCTGGCCCGCCTGGAGCTAGAACGCAAGATTGAATCTCTGATGGATGAGATTGAGTTCCTCAAGAAGCTGCATGAGGAGGTGGGTGGACCTGGGTATCAAGGGAGGCTTCGGAGGTTGGGGTGGTCTCTTTGGAGCTGGGAGACAAGCTCTGAAGGAGATTGGATGGTGGAGCGAAGGAATAGCCCTGGGGAAGCGAAGCGAGATTCTCTGAATAGAGGCAGCCCCTCAACTTCGCTCTACAGGTGGTTTGCCTCCCGCCCCTGCGCCACCTGGTGGCGAGCAGCAGAGCTGCACCCTGTAACCTGACCCCGGACTCAGTGCAGGCCAGGCTCAGGCCGCGCAGTCCTGTGTGCACTGCACTCCCTGGCGCCCCCTTTTGTTTACTCAAGTGTTTCTGCTTTTTTCTTTGCGCTAACTTCACGACCCGCCTGGGATCTGCGCGGTGAACTCGACATCTTGTTGTCCTCGGGGCAGGAGTTGCGAGACCTGCAGGTGACTGTGGAGAACCAGCAGGTGCAGCAGATCGAAGTGGAGGCGACCGTGAAGCCCGAGCTGACAGCAGCGCTGAGGGACATCCGCGCGCAGTACGAGAGCATCGCAGCGAAGAACCTGCAGGAGGCAGAGGAGTGGTACAAGTCCAAGGTGTGAGAGCCCAGAAGGGTTTGGGAAGGCCCGAGAGGTAGGGAGCTTGGGCGAGGGCGCATCCCTAGGTTGCCCTACATCCTGCAGTACGCGGATCTGTCCGATGCCGCCAACCGGAACAACGAGGCCCTGCGCCAGGCCAAGCAGGAGATGAACGAGTCCCGACGCCAGATCCAGAGCCTGACGTGCGAGGTGGACGGACTGCGAGGCACGGTGAGTACGAGGCCGTGCCACCAGCTAGGAGTGGACAGTGAAGGCTGTTCCTTCTCTGAACCATGCTTTCCGACCCGCAACCCCAGAACGAGGCGCTGCTCAGACAGCTGCGGGAGCTGGAGGAGCAGTTTGCCCTGGAGGCCGGCGGGTACCAGGCGGGCACTGCACGCCTCGAGGAAGAGCTGCGGCAGCTAAAGGAAGAGATGGCGCGGCACCTGCGCGAGTACCAGGAGCTGCTGAACGTCAAGATGGCCTTAGACATCGAGATCGCCACCTACCGGAAGCTGCTGGAGGGCGAGGAGAACCGGTAGGGGCAGGGCTGCCGGAGGGGGTGATCAGAGCTGGTCCGGGAAGGGGTGCCGCCTGGGCGGAGTAGCTAACCACTTGCTTTGCCCACAGGATCTCCGTGCCCATCCATTCCTTTGCATCCTTAAGTATAAAGACGACTGGTGAGTCCCACATCTGGCCTCCAACTTGTCTGTCCCCTTGTCTTCACCTGCCCTGACCGGACTCTTGCTATGGCTCTGCTCAGGGTTTGGTTCGCTTGGTGAACTATGGAGTCCTGGTCTACTCTCTCCCCTCTCTTTAAGCCCTGCCCCTACCTACCGGTCCCCTCACAGGTGGTATGAGGGCTTAAAAGGAGACAAAGGCCAAGCCCCCTCCCTTCCACCCCTCACCTGCTTTTTCCAGTGCCTGAAGTGGAGCCTTCCCAGGACAGCCACAGCCGGAAGATGGTTTTGATCAAGACCATTGAGACCCGTGATGGGGAGGTGAGATGGGACACTTGGGACCAGGACCCTACCATTTCCAATATTATTTCCGAGCCCCAGCTTGGCTGCAGCTGATCTCAGGGTATTGTGGGTTAGTGGTTCTTGGGGCGGGAGGGAGACAAGGAGATAGAGAAGGTGGATGGAGAGATTGGAGCCTCAGCTGGCTATGCGGGAGGTGAGACTTCATGAGCCAAAGGAGCCGGAAGGACGGCAGTACTGAATGGCTTGTGCCCTTCACATGCCTTGACCCCAGCAGGTGGTGACAGAGTCCCAGAAGGAGCAGCGCAGTGAACTGGACAAGTCCTCTACTCACAGCTATTGAACCTGTTGGTCCAGAACTCCCTGACCCTGCCCTTGGCCTTCTCTAAGCCTGCGCCCTAACACCAGTCCTGAATTAGTCCCCTTTCTATCTGCATGTGTCTAGGGGATGGTACCAGTCACCCCTTCCCTGGTCTGTAGCCAAGCCCTACCCTGCCAGTAGTAGCTGGGCCCTCCCTGCCCTGAAATACAGATATGACCCATATCTTTCTCTTTTCTGATCCCCAAGTTAACTCTACTGCCATGATCCCCTGATCAGTGGGGTGGGCCAAAGTCTGAGTTTAACTTCTGAATCAAATAAAACTGCTGTCAAGAGAAACCTCTCCAGTGATTTGTGTCTGTGGAAGTGGTGGTGCCTGTGAGCAGGAGGCTTAGCAGTATGTTCTCTTTGTTTCTAGTCACTTATTTTTCTTTTTTAAAATATATATGTTTTTTATTTCAGAGAGGGGGAAAGGGAGAGAGATTGAGAGAGAAACATCTATTGGCTGCCTTCTGTACACACCCCAAGTGGGGACTACACCTGCAGCCCAGGCATGTGTCCTGACCGGGAATCAAACCGGCAACCTTTCGGTTTGCGGGATGATGCCCAACCAACTGAGCCACACCAAATGGGGCTCTAGTCATTTCCTTTCTGCATCCCACTATCTTGGCATCTATGACTCCTATCTACACTTCTGGCTTTTCTCTTACCTCTCTATCCATTCCTTAGCTTCTGTCCCCCCTCTGCAGCCCTGAATGTTCAGGTGCCTCTTGGTGTCCCATTTGCCCCTCAAATTCAGCATGTCCCAGAGGTCCTCAGCCTCTTCTCCACCATCTGTACTCATGTTCTTTCTGCTGGATTCCTCACCCTAGAAGAGGGCACCACTAGGACCTCTGTTGCCCAAATTAGAACTCATCTTAGACCCCTTTCTTTTCTTCACCTCCCCACCCCAGGCAATTTTGCTAATTTTACTTATTAACTCATTCAAGTCTTGTCTGGTTCTCCCATCCCCACTGCCACCACCCTAGTCCAAGCCACCATCATCTCTGGTCTGGGCTACACTATCTACCTCAGTAGTTTCTGATCCTGCCACCCCCCTAAACCCAATCAACACTTAGCCGGCAAATCAGATTCTGCTGCCAACACCTCTTTGCCTACTTGGAAATGTCCACTTCCACTCTGTCTTCCAACTCCATTCCATCTTACTCTTATCTTCAAGTCAAAATCTACTTCCAGATTTTAAATGACCTTCTTCACTCAAATATGGTGCTAGGTGCAGGAAATAAACCAGAGTCCCCTCTCAAGAGGTTCACAGTCTAGGGGTGCGGGGATAAACAATTAAACAGAAAATACCAATCCGGTGACGCGTGCTGGGACTGGAATAAGGCAACGGCATCGTGGGACTGTGAAGAGGAGCACTAACCCAGCCTTGGGATAAGCATGGCTTCCCAGAGGAGGTGCCATTACTCTGAGGACTGAAGAACAAAGAGGAATTATTCAGGTGAATCAGGGTGAGGAGGGGGTCTTTCTAGGTAGATAAGTCAGCCAAGAAACAAGGGAGCAAGTTTGGACATTGAAAATAGTTCTATAATGCTGGAGGGAAGGAGAGAAAGGAAGAAATGGTGTCGAGGTTGGAAAGATGAAATGGGGGCCAGTCATGGAGAGCCTTATATGCTATGTTAAGGCATTCAGAATTTATCCTAAGGGAAAGGGAAAGAAAAGGAGGATAAAGTATTTAGATTTGCATTTTAGAAAAATCAGTTTAGGTATAGTGTGCAGAAACAATTAGAAGGAGACGGAGGGTGAGTTTGGGTGCTGTTGCAGAGAAACGTGCAAAAAATGATGATGGGCAACGAAGTGGATAGATCTGAGCCCCAGCCAGTGTGGCTCAGTTGGCTGGGTGTCATCTTGCAAACTGAAACGTTGCCGTTTCAATTCCTGGTCAGGGTACATGCCAAGGTTACGGGTTCGATCCCCTGTCAGGGCGTGTATGGAAGCCAACTGATTGATGTTACTCTTCCTCTTTTCCTCCCTTTCCCTTTCTCTAAAATAAAAAAAAAATTTTTTAAATTTAAAATACAAAAATAAGTGGATGGATTTGAGAAATATTCAGGAGGCAGATTGGCAGGTGAAAGAAAGGGAAAGAGCAAAGACGACCCAAGGTTTTGACTTGAACAGCTAGGCAGACGGTGGTCCTTATGTGGAAACAGGGAAGATTAGAGTGAAGGGGGGAGGGACCCTAGACAACAGAGTCAGTTTTAGACTTACTGACTGCGAGATACTATGAAACAATCAAGAGAAAGTGCTGGCAGGCTGTTGAATCCACAGGTCTGAAGTTCAGGTGTGATGGGATATTTTTAAGATGCTGAATTTAATCAGTATCTTTTTGCTTTGAGGCTTTCTGCTACAAGTAGCATATAGCCACATTTAAAGAAAAAGGAAAAAAGAGAGTAAAGAAATGTCTCATGTAACAAGAACCGAAGGTAGGCAGACTGAGGTTGGTTGATTCAGCAGCTCAATGATGTCATCAAAGACCCAGGCTGCACCCACGGTTCCGCTCAGCCTTTCTCCTTGGAGAGGAGCTTCGTCCTCGGGATGGTTCTCCTTGCCATGCCAAGATGGCTGCTAGAAGCTCCTGGGAGATGCTTCTCTCTTCACATCCAGTGAAGGAAAGAGAAAAACCTCCTCCCAGGTATGAGATATAATTCCTTTCCTTTGGGCTGTCTGGCTAGGGTCATTGGTTCCATTCCTGGAACACAAACAGTTGCCAGGGGAAAGGTACCAACTGTTGAGCTCATTGTTATGCAATAGACGTTAGGAGCCAGCCACAATGTCCATTGCAAATATTGCTCAGGATCCCCACCACACATGGGCACACATATACTCACATTCTTACTTCAATTTTTGTTTAATTAAATTTATCGCAGTATAAAACCACCATGAGATATCACCTCACACCTGCCAGAATGGCTATTATCAGTAAATCAACAAACAACAAGTGCTGGCAAGGATGTGGAGAAAGACGGACCTTTTCGCACTGTTGGTGGGAACACAGACTGGTGCAACCACTGTGGAAAGCAGTATGGCGTTACCCCCCAAAACTAAAATATGGAACTGCCTTAGGACCCAGCGATCCCACTTCTGGAAATTTACCTGGAAAAAAAAAAAGAAGCACTAATTCAAAAGAATACATGCACCTCTGTGTTCATTGCAGCATTATTTACAATAGCCAAGATTTGGAAGCAGCCAAAATGCCCATCGGCAGATGAGTGGGTAAAACAACTGGTACATTTGTTAGGTGGCAGCTAAGAATGCGTGGCCAGAGGGGAAATAAAGCAGGGTCCCAGCTGTTACAGTCTAACAACTTAAAACAGGAGGCTAGAAACAAGAGGGAGACCTGTCTCATCCACGACCCAGCAGTCCTGAGCCCAGTCCAATAAGATTGCCAGGCGTTCCAAATGTCACAAGCAAAACTATAATTGCCCAGGAGGAGGGGAATCCTTCACAATGTGTATCCACTTCACTAGCTGGGAAAGAAAGCTTTTGTAACTGTCCCAAAGTCTGAAAGGGAAAACAGGAAGGGGAACCTAGAAACTGACTAAGGCATATGACCCCTGAACGCCAATGATCTGCACACTCAGATTAGCTGAGTGCCTACTTGTAGCCAGGTGCTCAAGTGTATATAACAAACTTACTAACAACTTTATTTCCTCTATACATGGGGCACTCAGATTAGCTGGGCACCTGTTTGCAGCTTTTTGCTCAAGCATATAGACAAACTTGCAGCTTCATTTTCCAGTATATGGGAGACACTCAACTTAGCTGAGTGCCCACTTAGAACCAGGTGCTCAAACAAACTTAGTAGCAAATTTATTAACAACTTTATTTTCTCTACTCATGCAGCATTTCCATTAGCTGGGTGCCTGCTTGCAGCTTTGTGCTCAAGTGCATTTCATAAATAAACTTGTTATCTCATTTCCACTAGTGTTTGTCTCTCATCTGAATTCTTCTCTTGTGAGCTAGGCAAGAATGGAGAAAAGGAAGCCCCTGACTCAGTTCTCCCCAGTAACACATTTACACCGTGGAATACTACTTGGCCCTAAAAAAGAGGAAAATCTTACCCTTTGAGACAGCATGGACGGACCTGGAGAACATTATGCAAAGTGAAATAAACCAGGCAGAGAAGGACAAATACCACATGATTTCACTCATATGTGGAATCTAATGAATAAACTGAGCTACCAAGCAAAATAGAGACAGACTCATAGATAGAGAGCAGGCTGACCGCTCTGGGGGCAAGCCGTGGGGGCGCAGGGATCGAGTGAAAAAGAAGGACTCGTGGACACGTGCGACAGTGTTGTGATTGTGGAGGAAGGGGGTGGGCGGAGGTAGAAGAAGGTATAAGGGGGATAAATGGTAATGGAAAAAATACAATAAAAAGTAAATTATTAAAAGTAATAATAAGATAAAACACACCCTCCCCCAAAATTTATTGGGGTAAATTGATTAGTAACATTATATAAGTTTCGGGTCTACAACTTTATCATATCTCCTGCATATCCGATTGTGTGCTCAGCACCCAGTCTAGTCTCCTTTTATCACCATAAATTGACTCTCTTTACCTTCTTTGTCCTTCCCCACCCCTTCCCCTCTCCTAACCTTCACACTGTTGTCTTGGTCTATGAGTTTGTTCGCTTATTTGTTTTGTTTGTTTGTTTGTTGCTTTTTGTTTAATATGCAACATATGAGTAAAATTGTATGGTTCTTGTCATTTTCTATCTGACTTATTTCACTTAGCATGATACTTTCAAGATCTACCCATGTTGTTGCAAATGGCAGTATCTCATCATTTTTTATGGCTGTGGACTCACATTCTCTGTACCACTTGCCTTCTCTCCCTCCCTTTCCTTCAGTGGCAGTTATTACCTAAGAAATATCCCCATAGAAAAGCAGACAAAAACTCCAGAGTTCCAAATGTTTAGGTTTCCAAGTGAGCAAACTTTCAAGTCGAGACTCTTTCATATCAGAGTCTGCAGCCTGTGATTTGCACTGGACACGAGGAGGAGATTGAACTGAAGGGAAGGGCATGAGGCCTCCCAGGGCACCACAGAAGAAATGAAACTGCCTAAGAACAGTGTAGAAAGTGAGGACAGAGAAGGGCCTCGGGAGACTCCTAGAGGAGCAGCGGAAGATAATCTTGAGAATTAACCAGCAGGGATGTAGGAGGATAATTAGCCTCAGGAAACCCCCGCAAGAGAAAGCTCTCAGGAAGTGACCAGAAGCCCAGGTTAGATAACAGTGGGAACACCTGGGGTTTGTCAACAAGGAAGATGTTAGACCCCTCAGTGAAGGGAGCTTCCAGCCAGGGGTGGGGTAGAGACAAAACCTGCTCAGTTGAGGAGTGAATAAGAGATGAGGGAGGGAGGGCAGACAACCGAACTCTTTCGAGATGTTTGATTGTAAGAGAAAGAACCAGAGCAAAGAAACACCTGCGTTTGAGAAGTGAAACTTTGAAGAAAAACTTGACCAACAATTTTCAAACTGTGAGTCATGGAACACTGTTATAAAATTATTGTGTCAAGATCAACATTTTTAAAGAAAAAAGAATAAAAAGCTATTCAGAGTGTGGTGAAACTTTTATTTTCAATGTATTTGCATACATGTATACTGGGTTGCCATAGAAAATTCATTTTTTATCTTGGGTTTTGGTTTTAAAAAAATAAAAAAAGAATGAATGAGAATGACCAAACTTGAACATGTGTAAATGCTGGGAAAAATTAGAAAGAATCCAGTTGTCACAAATGGGCCCAGCCACCTACAAAAATGACACCACCTCAGACTTGGCTGTGATTGAAGAGACTGTGTTGAAAACTCACAATCCAATTCTAATCAAGAGGATCTGATGTTAACGTCCAGAAGACAAGGCTGGGATTTGCCTGTAATTAAGAAAGCTTATACCACATTGATTTTATTGTACTCTGCTTGTTAGAAGAAAGGAGATAGTTTTCAGGACATCTATAAAAAGGTCATCTCTTAGTACCTCATACTCTTCCTAGAGAGAATCAGACTGTGGCAGGCAGCTGTACCCTGAGCCTCAGGGAGGGGCCCGCTGTTGTAGCAGGGGCAGTTCTTCAGGGCCCACCTGCAGTAGGTGGAAGGAGTTCAGTTACCTGGGTTGCAAAGACAAGAGGCTAACCAACTATCTCTGGAAAGGGAGAGTTCATTGTGAGGTTACACACAGGACGGGGGACAAGAATTGCAGCTGCCTGTGGCGCAGTGGGTGTTGCTGCCCAGGAACCTGGAAACACCTGTGTGACCTGGTCTCACAGGAAGAATGGGCTCCGCAGCCCCGTCAGGATTCGCAGAGGCTCACAGAGGACAGGAAGCCCCCTCAGCAGCAGCAGGGGCAAGCACACTGCCCCCGGACCCAGGGCCCGCTGCTACCATTGCTCCTGTCACAATGAGCAATTGAGCTCACCCTCTCCCCTGGTGTTCCTTACTCATGGTTTCTTCTTAGTCATGGTTTCAATTGTCCTATGACTTCCATGACTGATAGCAATTGAATACCAACTTGTAGGATTTTGGGGGGATCTGCTCTCACTTCCTGTCACAAAAGACATGCACTTTACTAGCCTTGCCGGGTTAGTTGACACTCTCCATTCCTCCTTTGAGACATATTAACAGGTACCCGAAGCGCTGGGCTCTGGTTGGGGCCGATAGGCTGCTCTGTCTCCTGCGCACCTCTGCACCCATTGGTTAACCAACGTTAAATGCGTAACTAATATTGACTGTATTTGTTCCTAAGCCTGTTTTTGACACTTGTTATAAAATCTCATAGCAAATATTTTTAAACTAATAAAGAGTGTGAAAAGTACTATCTTTATTTAACACAGAGCATAGTGGTTAAAATCTGGATTTAAATCTTGGGATCTACTTACTAGATATATGACTTTGGGAAAGGCACTTCACCTCTCTTTGCCTCAGTTTCCTCATCTGCAAAATGGGAACAACAATAGCAGCTATTTCATAAGAGTGTTAGGAAGATTAAATGTGAGGCCCTGGCTGGTGTGGCTCAGCGGATTGAGTGCCAGTCTGCAAACCAAAGGGTTACCAGTTCGATTCCCAGTCAGGGCACATGCCTGGCTTGCAGGCCAGGTCCCCAGTTGGGGGTGTGGAGAGGCAACCACATGTTGTTGTTTCTCTCCCTCTCTTTCTACCTCCCTTCCCCTCTCTCTAAAAAAATAAATAAATAAAGTCTTTTTTAAAAAAAGATTAAATGAGAGTTAAGTAGACTTGGCTATCCTGTAGGCAGGAGAGTAGGGTGATATGGCTCCTAAACTGCTTCCTTCAGCAGGGTAACAAGGGACCTTATAAGTTCTAAACAAAGGATCATAATTCCAGCTATTCTTTAACAGTGTAAGCATCAGAGGTTTTTTCAGTTTCAAGGGGAAAGTTTGAGTATGTGCTGTAGCTTTTCTTCCTTTTTTTTGGTGGGGGGGATTTATTTATTTTTAGAGAGAGGGGAAGGCAGAAAGAGAGGGAGAGAAACATCAATGTTTGGTTGCCTCTCGCGCGCCCCCTACTGGGGACCTGGCCTGCAACCCAGGCATGTGCCCTGACTGGGAGCTGAACCCATCATCATTTGGTTCTCAGGCCAGTACTCAAAGCACTGAGCCACACCAGCCAAGGCTGTAGCTTTTTTTCATACTGTATAATTCCCTATTGCTATTGTAACAAATTACCACAAACTTAGTGGCTTTAAACAACAAATTTATTACTGTGCCGGAGGTCAGAAGTCTAAAATGGGATGACAGATCCATGGTCCTGCTGGAGGCTCTAGAGGAGACTTCTCCAGCTTCTGGAGGCTGCCCACAGTCCTTCGCCTGTGGCTCTTTCCGTCTTCGAGCCAGCAATCATGGCGCTCTGACCTCTGCTTCAGCTATGACTATCTTCTCTGAGTCTGAATCTCCAGCTTCCCTCCTACAGAGATAGTTGTTATTACTTTGAGATAATCCAGGATAATCTCCCCCATCTCAAAATCCTTAACTTAATCACACCAATTACAAACTGGGCAAAGAACTTAACAGGTGTTTTTCCAAAGAAGATATACAAATGACCAACAAGTACACGTAAAGAAACCCAACATCGTTAGTTAAAGAAATGCAAATCATTTCACACCTATTAGAACTCTATTAAAAACTAAAAGAAAACCCCCAGAAAATAACAAATGTTGGAGGGAATGCAGAGAAATTGGGAGTCCCATACATTGCTAGTGGAAGTGTAAAATCATTCAGCTGCTGTGGAAAACAGTTTGGCAGTTCCCCCTAAAGTTAAACGTGGAATTACCTTATGACCCAGCAGCTGTACTTGTGGATATATACCCAAAAGCATTAGAAACAGACACTCAAACAAATCCATGTACATGCGCGGAAAACAACCCAAATGTCCATTAAAGGATGTATGGATAAACAAGATGTGATATGTACATACAGTAAAATACTATTCAGCTATAAAACTGCATGAAATACTTATACATGCTACAACATGGATGATCCTTGAAAACATTATGCTAGGTGGAAGAAGCCAGACACAAGAGGCCACATATATATGATTCCATTTATGTGAAATATTTGGAATAGGGAGACACAAAAGCAGATTGGTGGTTTCCAGGGTTCGGGGGTAGGGGAAAATGAGGAGTAACTGATTTGTGGATTAAAGGTTTCCTTTTTTTTTTTAAACTAACAACTCTTTTTTGTTTTTTTAGATTTGAAGATTTTATATATTTATTTAGAAAGAGGGGAGGGGAGGAAGAAAGAGAGGGAGGTGTGTGAGAGACACATCATCAATCCGTTGCTTGCCTCTCTCACGCCCCCAACCGGAGGCCTGGCCTGCAACCCAAGCACATGCCCTGACCAGGAATCGAACCAGTAACCATTTGGTTCTCAGGCCGGCACTCAATCCACTGAGCCACACTGGCCAGGGCTGAGGTTTCCCTTTGAAGTGTTGAAAATGTTCTGGAACTAGAGAGAGGTGGTGCTTATACAACACTGTGGGTGTACTAAATATCACGGATGCTCGCTTTTAAAAGTTTGATTTTATGTTATGTGAATTTTACCTGAATTAAAAAAGAAACCCTAAAGAGTCTTATATCTAAGAACCAATATTTCAAATGAATATAATTAACATTGTTAGATAAAGAATAATCTAATCTCCCCCAAAATAGATAGTTACAAAAAAAGAATAATTAGAGATCTTAGAAATAAAAATTATAATTGTTAAAATGTAAAATTCAGCTTTTATGTTGTTTATGTGATGGTTAGTAGGTTCAGCTCCAAGAGGAGACACAGGAAAGTCATAGGGAAACAAAGTTTATTATATTCATAGGTCCTAGAGAGGGGGTCACCACATGCCACACAGGGTCACAGGGAAAGCTGTGGGTTTTGTTTGGTTCGGTGGCAGAATACAGGAGGGAGAGAGGGGCTTAGGCCGCCGTGTTTATTGGCATTTCCGAGGGGAAGACAAGGCAGGGAAGGGTGCACAGTTTCGGACTGGCTAGAATGAATAATTTCTGCAGGTTCTGGTGGCCTCTGGTTGCCTGACACCTAGTCCTGGAATGATTAAGGCAGAGAAGCTTTGTCTCCTGGGGTGCACAGGCCAGACAGAGGAGGTATGGCTCTGGACTGGGTAATTTGCATATCAAAGGAATGCTCCAGGCTGAGTTCTTTGCTATCTTTAAGAATTAGCCCTGGAGAGCCCAGTTTGAAAGTTTTGGGGTTTTTTTTAATAGTGCCAAAACATTATAATAAGCAAAAAATTATACATATATTACATATAAAAATCATGTTGATGGATGAGACTGCCATCAGTGCACTCCCCTGTAATACGAGTAATAAATGGCATGTCCACAGCATGTCCACATCTCTGGGTCCTCCCGTGGTTTTTTCTGGAATGTCACAAACACAGGTACAGCTCCATGGCTTGGAGCTCCCGTGTTATAATACTGGATAAAGGTCTGTCTAGTTTAAGAGACAATTTATACATTTTACAACATATGACAAAATTCTTATAACTCTTTGCCCAGACTGGTATGCTTACTACTTTGAAAGGTTTCTGTTACAGAATGGAAAATGCTGGCTTCTTAATACCTCTGCACTAGTAAAGATTATAAAAGGGGAATACTGACACCTTTCTTCTAGGAAACACCAGGCCTCATCCATAGAACTTGACCATAAATGAACCTCTCTTTGTTACCCCTTTTAAAACAAAAGAGTTTCAAATATTTGAAATGAAAAAAATAAATCTCACCAGCAGAGAGCTAAGAAACCACTCCAAGTTATGTCTGATGCCTACTTAACATTTGGGGATATTAACTTTAAAATATAACAACTATAGAAAAACCCTTTTTTTTTGGCTGACGTCTGCCTCTTTTTATTGCAAATTTTTTTTATCTCAATTCATTAATTAGAGCAAAGAGAAGAGAGCCTACCTTATTTTAGTAGGTTCCTAAGTAAGATATTTATAAGGACAATAGAAAACCTTTGAAGTATTTTAAAGCAGGTAACATGATTTTTAAAGCCTAGTCTTAAAGTCATGGTTTTCAATATATTTAGATATAGATATAGATATAAATGTAAATGTGGTGTGTATGAGTGTGTGTGCACATGCACGAGTGTAGAGTATCTCTTAGCTTTGTCCACTGAGAGAGCCTGGAGCAGCAATATCCTAATATCAATGAACAGAGCTTGTCCAGCTCTTGGTTTCAAGTAACATTTTATATTAAAAGGAACCAGAGCTCCTTGGAGAGATGGCTGATTCCGGAGCTCATGCAGGGAAAGTATAAATTGAGCCTGAAACATGTTGCTATTCCAGAAAGAAAACTAAAAATGCTAAAAAGGATACAATAGAAGGGAACCAAAGTGTTGCCACCCTGAAGCTGCCTTTTTGGGATATTGATTTTAAGCTGTTTATTAAGAAACATGCCCAGAACTTCTGGCCAAGGTGGAGGTGTAGATAGATACATTTTGTCTCCTCACACAATCAAAAGAAGGACAATAACAAACTTAAAAACAAAAAATAACCAGAACTGTCAGAAAATTGAACTGTATGGATCCGACAACCAAGGAGTTAAAGAAGAAACATTCATCCAGACTGGTAGGAGGGGTGGAGACGGACAGCAGGGATGGAGGGGAGGTCCAGCAAGGTAGTAGCCAGCGGACTGGGCGGTCCCACATTTGCATGCGAATAAACTGGGAGGAACAACAGGGGAGCTAGACAGACCGTGCAACCCAGGGTTCCAGCGTAGGAAAAGAAAGTCTCAAAACCTCCACTGGTAAAAACCTGTGGGGATTGTGTGGTGGGAGAAACTGCCGGTCTCACTGGAGAGATCGTTTGAGAGACCCACAGGGTCCTAGAACATACACAAACACACCCACCTGGGAATCAGCACCAGAAGGGCCCAATTTGCTTCTGGGTAGCAGGGAACATGACTGAAAGCCGGCCAAGAGGCACGCAAGCAGCATTGTTTCCTTTTAGATCCCTCCCCCACATACAGCGCCACAAGGCAGTGATGTGGGTTACCCCCCAACCCCATAAATACCTAAGGCTCCACCCCTCAAAACATAACAGGTGCACGGAGACGAAAAAAAATATGGCCCAAACAAAAGACTAGATCAAAGCTCCAAAATAGAACTAATCCATGAAGAGATAACCAACCTAACAGATGCACAGCTCAAAACACTGGTAATCTGGAGGCTCACAGAAATGGTTGAGTATGATTTCAAAATAGTGGAAAAAGTGAAGGCTTTGCAAAGTGAAATGAAACAAAATATACAAGGAACCAAGAGTGAAAGGAAGGAAACTGGGACTCAAATCAACAATTTGGAGCAGAAAGAAGAAATAAACATTCAACCAGAACAGAATGAAGAAACAAGAACTCAAAAAAATGAGGAGAGGCTGAGGAACCTCTGGGACAACTTTAAACGTTCCAACATCCAAATCATAGGGGTGCTAGAAAGAGAAGAGGAAGAGCAAGAAATTGAAAACTTAGTTGAAAAAATAATGAAGGAGAACTTCCCCAATCTGGCAAAGGAAATAGACTTCCAGGAAGTCCAGGAAGCTCAGAGAGTTCCAAAGAAGTTGGACCCAAGGAAGCACACACCAAGGCACATTGTCATCACATTACCCAAGATTACAGATAAGGAGAGAATCTTAAAAGCAGCAAGAGAAAAGGAGAGAGTTACCTACAAAGGAGTTCCCATAAGACTATCAGCTGATTTCTCAAAAGAGACCTCAGAGGCAAGAAGGGGCTAGAAAGAAGTATTCGAAGTCATGAAAGGCAAGGGCCTACATTCAAGATTACTCTGTCCAGCAAAGCCATCATTTAGAATGGAAGGGCAGATAAAGTGCTTCTCAGATAAGGTAAGTTAAAGGAGTTCATCATCACCAAACCCTTATTATATGAAATGTTAAAGGGACTTATCTAAGAAAAAGAAGACCAAAACTATGAATAGTAAAATGACAACAAACTCACAACTATGAACCTAAAAGAACAAAAACAAACTAAGCATCAACCAGAACAGGAACAGAATCACAGAAATGGAGATCACATGGAGGGTTATCAGAGGGCGGGGGGAGAGGGGAGAATGGAGAAAATGGCACAGGGAATAAGAAACATAAACGGTAGATACAAAATAGACAGGGGGGAGGTTCAAAATAGTATAGGAAATGGAGAAGCCGAAGAACTTATATGTACAACCCATGGACAGGAACTAAGTAGGGGAATGCTGGTTGGAAGGGGGGTACAGACCAGAGGGGAATAAAGAGGAGAAAAAAAAATTGGACAACTGTAATAGCATAATCAATAAAATATATATTTTTTAAAAAACAAAAGAAACACGCCCTGGCTGGTGTAGATCAGTGAATCGTGCACCGGCCTTGGGACTGAGAGACCGCTGGTTCGATTCTGGGGTGGAGACGCATGCCTGGCGGATTTCCAACCAGTCGGAGGTCCCCAGTCGGAGTTGTGCAAGAGGCAACTGATCTATGCTTCTCTCACATATGTTTCTCTCCCTCTCTTTCTCATTCCTTTCCCCTCTAAAATAAATAAAGTCTTCAGAAAGAAAAAAAAACAGAAAGAAAGAAACAGGACTCGTAAAGAACTTCTGACCCTCCTCTCCTTTCATGCCCAAGAGATTCAGACAGAAAAACCTGCTTCAAGAAGGAAATTTTAAGATGTTGGACTTAGACTGAAGAGCCTAATTTGAATTAGTGTGGTAAATAAAAGAGCTTCAGACAGGGGCCTGTTAGGCTAGATACCCCATGTCCCACTGCTTCTGAGTTGCCTAGCTAGAATTTGCCAACCATGTATGTTCTGCTTCTCCTCTAAACCTATAAATAGCCCATTCTCACTTCTGAAATTTAAGACCCCATTTTCCGTCTTTTTCTCCTTTGTCTAAAATGTCACATACCTGATGTTGCTTCACTGTCTGGAATTTTCATGCTTACGTGAATTCCCCATGCACATGTATTAAATTTTTAAATTTTCTCCTGTTAAATCTGTCTCATGTGAATTTGATTATTAGCCCAACTAGAAGAACTTAGAAGGTGGGAGGAAAAGTATTCACTTTTTTTAGCCCCCATATACTCATGCTGAAGGATACAGAAGACAACTTGAAATGGTCCCCACGGACCAAATCAGACCACTTGAGTATAAAAATAACCAATATTAGTCATGGGATAATAATCCACTGAAAATAGGAATTTATGAATCCATACTGATATAATTAAGTAAATAAAGTGAAAGTATGATGAAGAATGGAATATTTACATAATCTCAAAGTTCCCCCCCCCCAATACTTATTCATTACAAAGGGGAAAGAGTAATTTACGGTACAGAAACCTGGCAGATACCACTTTAGTCAAGTAATCAAAGTAAAAGAACAGATGGAAACAGGTACCACCTGATAGGGAACAGAAGGAAGAAAAGAGCATCATTTCTGTGACAGTCCTGCCAAAAATGCATACCCCAAATCTAACTCTAAGAAAATATCAGACAAGCCCAAATTGAGGGACGTTCTACAAACACACACACACACACACACACACACACACACACACACACACACACACATTTACACATACGCACGCAAAACTGGCCTGTAATCCTCAAAAGTGTCAAGGTCGTGAGAGCAAAGATTTAAGAACTGTTCTAGATTAAAGGAAACTAAAGAGGCATGACAACTAAAAGCAACACATCATTGTGGACTGGATCTTTTTGCTATAAACAGTATCACTTTGAAAACTGGTGGTGTTCGTAGATGCCGTCACTCTCTAGTGCCAGCGCCTCCTCCAGCTCGCTAAGCTCTAGTGGAAGGAGAAGCAGGGTAAGTAAAGAGGTCACTATACTATGGCTCGCACAAAGCAGGCTGCCGGCAAACCAACAGGTGGTAAAGCACCAAGTCCGCAACTGGCTACCAAAGCCGGTCACAAGAGTGCGCCCTCTACTGGAGGGGTGAAGAAACCTTATCGTTACAGGTCTGGTACAGTGGCACTTTGTGAAATTAGAGGTTATCAGAAGTCCATTGAGCTTCTTATTCTCAAATTCCCCTTCCAACATCTGGTGCGAGAAATTGCTCAGGGCTTCAAAACAGATCTTCGCTTCCAGAGTGCAGCTATTGGTGCTTTGCAGCAGGCAAATGAAGCCTATCTGGTTGGCCTTTTTGAAGACACCAACCTGTGTGCTGTCCATGCCAAACATGTAACCATTATGCCAAAACACATGCAGCTAGCACACCGCATACGCGGAGAATGTGATTAAGAACATGCTTAAGAACGTGCTTAAGAATCTATGATGGGAAATGTTCCATTCTTTAAAAAAAATTATCTTCTTCCTGTTATTGGTAGTTCTGAATGTTAGATTCCCCCCCCATGGGATCGAAAGGTACCTAAGTATATGATTGCAAGTGGAAAATAGGGGACAGAAATCAGGTATTGGCAGTTTCTCCATTTTCATTTGTGTGTGAATTTTTAAAATATAAATGCAGGGACATAGGTCGTTAATGCAAGTTAAGATGTTTCAGTAAACAAGTTTCAAGCAGTTCAACTTTATAACAATATAAATAAACCTGTTAAATTTTTCTGGACAAAAAAATAATAAAATAAAATAAATGAAAACCAGTGATACTTGAGTGGGGTCTGAGGTTTAGAAATGGTAGGAATGCATCAATGTTCTTTTCCTGGCTTTGACTGTTGTATTGTGGTTATGTAGGAAAATGCCCTTCTTAGTAGGAAATAGACACTAAAGTATTGGGGGGGGAAGGTGGTAGGGCAACATATTGGCAACTTATTCTCAAATGATTGAGGTAAAAAGTTCTTTGTACTATTCATGTAATTTTTCTATTTGATATAGTTTATTATCTTCCTCTACAGACCTAGAGGAAATATTTGCAAAGTAGACATGGGGTTAATATATGAATACACAGTGAAATCTTATAAATCAGCAAGAATAAAGACAGGAAAGCCAATAATAAAAAAATATGCAAAACGTGAATAAGCACTTTAAAGAGGGGGAAGTTCTACTGGTTAACAAGAATATGAAATAACACTCAAACTCACTAATAATCAGAGAAATGCAATTTAAAATAGCCAAGAGTCCACTTAATATCCATTAGAACTATAAAAATTGGAAAGTTGAATAATACCAAGTGTTGGGGAGGATAGAGGTGATAAGAACTTTCAAGTAATATTAAGAGTTTAAACAAATACAGACATTCTGAAAAAAATGATCTGGCGGTACCTAGTGAAATTAAATGTGTGTAAGCCTCTTGACCCTGAAATTCCACTCCTGGATATATATCCCAGGGAAATTCTTGCATGGGTTCACAGGGGACTAGGCAAGAAGATAATTCTGTAACACTGCTTGTAGAAGTGCAGGATGGATAAGTAAACTATAATAGATGTCTACTATGGAATCCTATGTAGCTGTCATAAGCAATGAACTAGATTATATATAGCAATAAGGATGGAACCTAGATTTGGAATTGACTGGAAAAAAGTAAAAACAGAAACAAATAACAATGCCATTTATGCACATTTAAAATGCATACATTAAACAAGCTGTAGCAGGCTGAATAATGCTGCCCCAAAGAGGTCCACATCTTAATCCCTCTATCTCTGAGTTCCCTGACTATGGCAAAACAGATTTTGCAGCTATGATTAAGTTTGGGTACTTGAGATTGGGATATTATTCTGGATTATACAATAGACCTGATGTAATTACAGGATGTTTATAAGAGAATGGCAGAAGTGAGTAGTGTGATGACATAACAAGAAGTTATAGAGAAGTAAGAAGGGGCTATAAACTGAGGAAGTTGGCAGCCTCTGGAAGCTAGAAAAGGCAAGCAAACGGACTCTCCCCTGAAGCCTCTAAAAGGAATGGAGACCTGCCAATACTGAATTCTAGATCTCTAACCTCCAGATCTGAAAGAGAATTCTTTGTATTGTTTTAAGTTACTAAATTTATGGCACTTCTTATAGCAGTAATAGGAAACTAATACACAACCCTACATATTTTTCAAGCATACATGTTAGGAACATATATCAAACACATTTGAGTGGTGTCTATGGGGGAGAGAAATAGGAGAGCAGAATGGAAGGGGATGATAGAATAAAGCAAGAGAGGTGGCTTGTACATTGATGAAAACACTATGTTATAACCTGAAGATTAACTCAAGTCTCCATAGAAAAGGTCCAGCAAAGACAGACAGAAGCAGGTCATTCTGACCACTGTGTAGAAAACAGGTTGGATGCTCTGACAGGCATGGAGGATATTCTGAGCATTGGCTCCTTTAAAGACTTTTCTGATATAATATCTGTCTCCTTTGTACCTTGATTCTGTGAAGCTGGTGCCCTAAGAAACAGGCATAAATTTTTTGGTTATTGAAAGGTATACCACTCATGATAAATAACTCAATTCCTCTTGCAAATTTTATTAGTATGAATCAGTCCAAGATCTACCATGAGTAGCCTGACAAATCCAAGTTTCCAAGTTTGTGAAGATAAGGACGAACCTGCACTATGCCGACTACCTTAAAACTATGTAAAGCCGTGGTGCAGCCAATCTCCATCCGGGCACCTCCTCATCCTTCGAACTTAAGCCTTATTCTGCCTGTTATCCCAAATGCCTAGCAAAGGGTTTTGCACTCAGTAGGCACACGGTGCTTGTTAGTAAATATCCCTGCTGACCTAGTGGTTAGGATTTGGCACATTCACAGTACCTGTTAGTGGCATAAGGTGACCCTCCCTTTCCCTCAACTCCGCCCGTCTTTCTAATTTTATTTCCTATGTTGCATCCACCCCCGAGGACTCAGTTTCTTCTGAACACTCCACATTCTTTCATGTCTGCTTGCCTTTGCAAGTACTGTTCCCAGTGACTAGAATAATGTTCTCTTTTTAAAAAGGAAGTTCAAATAGTACTTCTTCCTGGTCTCTCGATGAATTCATTTGATGAATATTGAGCATCTTTACAAGTTGGACACAATGCAAGACACTGAAAATGTGATAGTAAGCCAAGCATAAAGGGTCTCCACCTTCCTGGAGGCTTAGCAGGGGAGATCGAGTTTAACAAACATAATTTATTATGTTCACTTTGATGACTACACAATTACCAAATGAGACGACGTGCTCGGAGGAAACACACATTGTTCTTTGAGAGCACTTAACCAAGAAATCTTTAGATTAGGGTGGGTTGTGACTAGAGGGGCTCAAGGAAGGCCTCTCTGAGGAAATATTTCAAGTGTCTGAAATGGCGTCTTCAAAGATTGACGCTATACTCCGACTAGAGTCGGCTCGGGGTCGCTCCAACCAGCCACCGACAGAGGTGGCCCCAATCAGGACGACCAGCCCTTCCCACAATACAGCCAGAATGGTCTTTCCCTCGCCAGTCCCGAGACCTCGCGAGAGTACGACGGCACCCGTTATTGCCCAGACCTGGGGCGCCACGCCTTCCCGGCTTTAGACCGGCCTCCTTTTTCCCCTTTCCTCGCCTTCCGTCCCGCGCTCCGCTCTCGGATTGGCGGGTTGAGTTCTGCCAGTTTTTTCCTAGCTAGGAAGTGGTTCGGCACCTAGTCCTATTTTGGCTCCGCCCCCGAGGCCTACGGATTGGGCAGCTGCGCCAGGGGTCACGCGCCTACGGACGAGCCAATCAGGGGCCTGGCGTATTTTACAAACTGGGGAAGTAAGTCCGGGAAAAAGCGGAATAGTGGGGGCGACCCTGAGAGGTTCCCGGGAAGGTGCGGCACGGGGATCTTTGAGGGAATGAGAGCTCGGGGTTCTGGCGCGAAAGAGTAGGCTCAGGGTGTCTGTAAGTGGCACCCAGAAGAGCGGGCCTTGCAGGCGCTAGGTCTTCTGGGCGCTTGGTTTTGAGCGAAGGTGGAAGTATCAGGGATGTGAGGACCGCACCAGTGCCCAGACTGGCTGCTACTTGATCCCTGATCCTGCTTTCTTCCCCTTTTCAGTTATAGCCGTCATGACCACCCTCCAGACCAAGAAGGACCCTCCCCTTCGGGGTATATCACCCACCCCTAGCAAGATTCCGGTACCTTTAAAGAGACGCCCACCTCTCCCCACTGTCAAGCCTTGCGCCCTGGACCAGGAGAACCAAGACCCAAAGGTAAGAGGGGCTTGGTGGTGAAGACAGTAGCCACAACGAGACAACACACACCAGCAATGCACCCCAACGCTGAATTTTTTTTGTCCTTCCCTCCCCCAGAGATTGGAGCAGAAGATCAGTATTGAACGACCCCTTGTTGACTCAGCATGCCCCAGGCCAAAAGCCACCCACCAAACAGAGAAATCAGAGAGACTGGTGGGGAGCACTGTGCTTCGGAACCCCTTGGAGGAGCTCAAGCCTAGCCCTAGGGGACAAAATGTGGGGCCTGGGCCCCCTCCCCAGACAGGTACTTGTTGGAGGCCTAGAACACAGTCCCCTTGGCTGGTTGGTAGAATGGGGTGGGGATAGTGGAGCTTAGGGGCTTTGCACTCCTCCAGTCTTCTGCTGACTGTGAGAGTCCATCCTGGTCCTCCCTCCTGGAAAGCTCTTTGCTCTTAAAAGCCCCTTCTTCCTTCAGCAGAATGTCATCGCTTCTAAAGCCTTTTCCAGCTCTCCAGTCACAATCAGTTGCTCTGTGTTTTAATACTTTGCTACACTCTTTTATAACATGTCTATACTTTTGCTTTAGTCTGTTACCTCGATGATAGCTTCTTAAGGATGGGGACTCTCATTTACCTCTGGGCCCCAGGGCCTAGACTAGTGCCTTATGTAATGTCCTGTGAACATTTGGTGAGTTGAGTCGTATTATATAAGTCTCTGGCTCACTGTTGTACCTCAAGGTGACTGCACTAGGGTACCACACCCCTTAGCTTTCCCTCTTCCTGTTCCATCTCACCTTTCCTTCTCTTTGCAGAGGTTCCAGGGGTCATAGAGTTTGTGGCTGACCCTGAGGCCCTGGCTACCATCCTGTCAGGTGAGGGGGTGAAGAGCTGTCGCCTGGGGCGCCAGCCCAGTCTAGCTCAGAGAGTACTGGTTCGAGGGAGCCAGGGAGGCACCATCCGGAGGGGCCAGGTAATGAGACAAGATAAGAGGAGATCAGGCTGGGGTGGACTGAGGACGGAATCCTCAGCTGATAGCCTCTTTTGGGGGTCCCAGGGTGTCCGGGCCTCTGCATATTTGGCCCCTAGGACCCCCCAAAACCGACTGGACCCGGCCAGGGCTTCCTGCTTTTCAAGGCTGGAGGGACCAGGACCCCGAAGCCAGACCTTGCGTGCCCAGAGGCTAGAGGCTGTGGTGAGTGTCCTCGCGGCGGGGCTGATACTCAGTGCTTCTGGGGGCTCCTTCCAGGGACAAAGCTGGGCCTTGGGAGGTACCTCATGAGGAGCCAGAGGGGTTCTGTGGAGGCAAATGGGGTTGGTGGTGAAGTCTGAAGGTTTGGGGCCCACCTTTGACTCTGCTTTTTTCTTTTGCTTTTATGAGTCAGATTCCACCTTCAGGACCTTCCTTTCACTCCTCTGCTCGCCCCAGCTTCCAGAAACTAAAAAGAGAGACAGGTGGCGGCAGCAGGTGAGTAGAGGGTCATTTGGAAAAGAATGATCCAATGTCCCATACAGAGGTCCCTCGGAGCTGGGGCCTTCCAGCAGCTTTGGGACTTTCTGCCAATCCACGAAGCAGGAGGGGACTTGTGACTGCCCTGTAAGCCCTCGGAATAGGATTCAGGGCTTGCTAGCCAGGCCTCAGTAGAACATCAGTTTCTTCAGGTTGCGGGGGAGGAAGAGTACAAAAATGAGAGTTTCTGCCTCTTTTGTTTAGTGGCTAGATCACAGACTGGGGCAGTAAGTGGAATCTGGGTTTGATTCCTGACTCTTAGTAAACTTACTAGTTGTGTAAGCTTGCCTCAACCTCCATGCTTCAATTTCTTTAATGTCACCTGGGGATAATGTTTGTGTCATTGTGTTAGAGGGTGTTGTGAGAATTAAATGGCATGCTGTTTGTAAAGCAGTTAGCACAGTGCCCAGCTCATACCTGATATTCAGTGACTGCTAGCTGCTGCCCTTCTTGTCATCAGGACTTCAGCGAGCCAGGCCTCAGGATTGCTCCTGGAGACCCCAGTCCAGCCTGGTGAGTGTGTCTGGCCATGGAGAGAGAACAGGGCAGGTGGGTGGTCTGCAGTGGGGATCAAGAGGGAAAAGCCCAACAGGTTCTGGGGGAAAGACCAGATCAGAAGGAGCTGGAGAGGAAGGGACCTTGATAGGCCAGAGGCTGGCCCAGTTGCACTTGCATCCAAGAAGGTCCCCATTCCTGCCCTCTCCCCGCCACTTCCAACAAGATTTGCTTTCCCCTCGCTATTTTATCCTCAGCCCCTAAGAGCCATCGGAACACCCCGAAGCACTCTGGGTATTCAATTAATAAGTGATTACTGAGATAGTTCTGGGCTCCAAGGGGATACTGGATGGCTCCCTACCCCTCATGGGGCAGTGGGGGCTGTCAAACTGATATACCCTCTTTAGAGGTTGCAAAGCTCTGTGCCAAACTTTGGGGGGTGTCCCAGATACTACAGTAAATTTCCTGTCTCCTCCTAGCTTCCTCTCTCCCAGGAGGAGAACATGAAGTTGTCACTCACTCACATGAAGATGGAAAGGGTCCCCCCAGCCTGACCCAGTGGGTTCCATTAAGAGAAACCCAAGAGATAACCCACACCAAGGTGAGATGGGACCCTCCTGGGACAGGGGATGTGGGGAGGAGAGATGCTTAGGGAAATTCTCCAGCATCAGCCAACGCTGAGGATTGTGGGTGGAGCCAGGTAGTCCTGGGCCTCAGATGTTAACCGAATCTGGGTTTGCTCCCCATGGGCCCAAGCGCTCTCCAGAATAGGGCTGGCCTCTTTTTACCAGGTGTCTGGAGTCTGGAGGTGAGAGGTCACAGTCTGATATATATTTGTATCACCGTCAGATCAGTGCTGAGAGATCTGACACTTGTCAGCCAAAGCATTCATTCACTCACTCCACAAGTGTTTATTGATCAGCTACTGTTTGTCAAGCCCTATTCTGGGTTCTGGGTATACAGTAGCAAAGGAGTTCACATTCTAGCAGGGAGAGGCAAAAAGTAAACACATTATAAAATACATGGTGTGTCAGATGGTAATCAATCCTCGGTGGAAAAAAAAAACCAAAAACAATAAGGCACTGAAGTGGAAGTGGGGAGGTGGTGTGTAATTTCAAATAGATTGGTCAGGAGGATCTTACTGAGAAGATGGCGTTCAAGGGAAGACCAGAAGGGCTTGAGGAAGTAAGCCCTCCAGATATCTGGGGGAAGAACATGCCAGAAGAACTGCAGGTGCAAAGGCCCTGAGGAGGGAATGTGCCTAATTTGTTTAAGGATCAGCAAAAAGGAGACGGCAGCAAGACTGGAGTAAGGAGAATGACAGGAAGTGAGGTTAAAGCAATGATAGGATTAGACTGGGTAAGGGTTTACAAACCAGTGTTAGACCTTGGGTTGGACTTGGAATAAGTGGAAAGCCATGGGGAGGAGGAGTGAATAAGGGAGTGACATGATATGATTGGAACAGCCTTCCACCTTGTTCCTCTCCACAGGACAGCCGGGACTGCCACCTGATGCCTTCCCCTGGCCATGTACTGTTACCATCCATCCCCCGCCCATCCCCCTTTGGATTGGCTCAGCGTGTTCCCTCCCCTGGCCCCTCAGCTATGGTTTGTATTCATAGGGGTTGGGTGAGGGCAGAACAGTGTGGCTGGAATCCCTGCTAGGTCTAGGTTTTGTCACTACTCAGCAAACCCCATCTCTCCCCAGACCTCACGTTCAGTGTTGCGGCGTCTTGCCATTCGCCCCAAAACCCAGTTCACACCCATCCCATCAGCTCCCAGAGCTCAGCAGGTAAGAGAGGGCAGGGGAAGTAGCTGGCATAGGAAATGTACAGGAAGGGTTATGACATCTCCCTTCTCTCCCAGGTCCAATGTTTGAGTGGCCTTTCTCCTCAGTCTTGCCCTGAGGATCCTGCCCTGTCCTGGGTAAGTACCCAAAGCCTTCCAATGCTGAAAACCCTCACTTTATCCTGTTGGCCCGAGGCCGAGCAGGTTTGATGCGGGTGGGCTCTTTAGAGAAGCTACCTAACTCTCCACCTCTCCCTGCTTTTCTGCTCTCTCTCCCAATCTCAGTCTAGGGCCTCTCCGTTAGGTACCTGGTCCCTTCCTCGTGAGGGTGGGACCTCGTGGGGGTCTCTTTGCCCCAGCCGGGCTTCTTCACGTGGTCTGTCTCTCTTCCCGTGTGGCAGGAGCAGATCGCAGTCCGGTTATTTGACCAGGAGAGTTGTAAAAGGTTGCGGGAGGGGCCTGGGAAACCACCTGTGGCAACTCCTAATAGACCCCACCCCAGTGGATCCCCCAACCTCCAGGAGCTGAAGATACAGGTGGGCCTGAGTGGGCAGCAGCTTTGATGCCTGATGGGCAGTGACAGGGCTGGGGAAGGGAGAAATGGGAGGAGAGTGGGTATGGGAATAGGACAGTGTGGGTAGAGACTTGCACCCACATCTTCACATCACACTGGTGTATTCTCTCCAACCCACAGCGCATCGGTATCCTGCAGCAGCTTTTGCAAAAGGAGGTAGAGGGGCTGGCAGGGAGCAAGTGTGTCCCTCTTCATGGAGGCTCCTCTCTGGATATGGCTGAACTTCAGCCCCTGCTGGCCGAGATTCCTAGAACTCTGAATGCCCCACAGCGTAATTCTGGGGCTTTCCACCTTCCTGAACTGTTACAACACTCTGGACTGCCAAAGGCCTGCCTTCCAGAGGAGTGTGAGGAAGCACAGCTCAGCCCTGGAGCAGAGCCTGAGGTAGCTCAGGCCTGGCCTCCAGTAGAGCCAGGGCCCCCAGAGTCCTCCCATAGGAGGGAGCCCGAGATTCCAGAGCCTGCCACCCAGAAAGAGCCTGAGGTATCTGAGGCCGGCCCTCCAGTCGAGCCTGGACCCCGTCAGGCCTGCTCCCCTAGGGCAGAGCCTGGGGCGTCAGAGGCGTGCTCCCTGGGACCTAGGAGAGCCGAGTCCAGCCCACAGCCCTGCTGCTGTCAGTGGGCTCCAGCATCCACCAGTGTGACCTTCTCCTCCCAACACCCACTTTGTGCCAGCCCCCCTATCCGCTCACTCCAGTGTCTGGGGTCCCCAGCAGGCCAGGCAGGTAAGTGGCTGGAAGGGGTTATGAACAAAGGAGGTCCTCATCTTGCTGGGAGCGGGACCCCTGCCCTGTACCAGGTGATCCCAGGCTTGCTTGCTTTCACCTACCTTGCCAGCCTGGCTCTCCTTCAGGAAGATGGGAGGAGCTGGACCTCCAGTCTTATGCTTCTAATTGGCTTGGCCCTTGGTGGGGGATTGAGAAAGGGCAGTATAAGGTGCCAGTATGGGACTCCAGAGCCCATCTCCTGAACTCTGGCCCTTGGACCCTCAGGCCCCAGTAGTCTGGCTCCTCGAACCCTGGCCCTGAGGCAGCGCCTCAGAGCATGTCTGACCGCCATCCGCTGCTTCCACGAGGTGCGCCTGGATGATGAATGTGCCTTCTACACCAGCCGCGCCCCTCCCTCAGGCCCCTCTCGGGTCTGCACCAATCCTGTGGCCAAGCTATTGGAATGGCAGGACGCCCTGGTGAGCTTCCCCATACACAGCAACCCTGCGGGGAGTAGGAGGGGGCAGGGGGCCAACTTTGGCTCCTTTCCAGAGCTTAGTGGGGAAGGGTTGGCTCAGGCCAAGGATGACTGGGCTGTGACAAGGTCTCCTTCCTCTCCAGTGTTTTATCCCAATTGGTTCTGCTGCCCCTCAGGACTCTCCATCATGAGGCGCCCACCTCCACCTGATCCTGCCCTGTCTTGCGCCTTCCCTTTAGCCCTTATTTATTGTCGGTTCACCTCATGCGATTGGGAACCGGTACCCTTTTGTCCTTCAATAAAGTTTCTAAAGTGTCTGAATGTCTGTTTCCCTCTGGTCAGACCTAGGCCAGCCACTGCTGTTGCTCTCCAGTTGTCCACTTGGTGGCAGTGTCCTCCAACTTAGAGCCACCCCTGGGCTCTCAGCATCCCCCAGGCTCCCTCGCCTTGGGTCTGTCCTGAAGGGAGAAAATTATCCCACTCTTGTTCCACCTCAGCAAGCTCTATGAGTGTGTTGGGGGACAACGCTTATAGTCAGTCCCCTTTGGAGACCTGCTCTTCTCCTTGGTTCTTGAGATCGGTGGCATTTCCAGGAGCCATCAGCAACTCCCTCGTCCCTTAGCGCTCCTCTACTTAGAACTCTCCGTGCATCAGGCAGAAAGCTGAACACCGGACCCATATCCTTGGAACCCTCCCGTGTTAGTGTCACTCTGGTTGGTGTCACTCTGGTTAGTGTCACTCTGGTTGGTGTCGCCCTGCAGGGGTGTCCAACCTTTTGGATTTTCTGGGCCAGACTGGAAGAAGAAGAATTGCCTTGGGCCATGTATTAAATACACAAACACTAACGAACACTGATGAGCAAAAAAAAAAAAAAAAAGGTTTTAAGTGCATTTACTATTTTGTGTTGGGCTGCATTCATAGCCATCTTGGGCTGTGGGTTGGACACCCTTGCACAGTGTAAGTTTGGAAGCTCTCCTGAAGCGATACTGCCCCTCTCACCCTTCCAACATCACAGCAGAAGCCCTGGGCTACTCCCCTCCAGAGGCAGGCTTTGCTGGGAAGGACTAAACTTTTGTCTCTGGCAGGGTGGGTGAGAGTCCTTGAGGGAGAGTCAGCCCCCTGTCCCCACTCTGTGCACCAGTTAAGAGGCACATGCATTCTCTAATGTTACTTTATTGGGAGAGGCAACAGCAGCTGTAGCCCCAGGGCTTAGCCCAGATGGGGTAAAATGGGGACTGTACAGAATGAGTTTTAAATACTAGGAAGGAATTCACTAGTTCCTCCAGTTTGCAGAAAGGCTGCCAAGGCGGGAGCCTGGAGCCTGAAAAATGGAGACGAAGGGAGGAGAGGATAGCAAGAAAAAGTTGTTAGGACAGTGGACCAGCACCTACACCGGTCCTAACGTGGCCTTCCACCTAGATGTGCTCCCCCTGTTTCAGTTCTCTCCCTCCCAAAATGCCTGGTCTGGCTAGTGAGGCTGTTCCCGAGCTCCTGACGGAAGAGAGAACCAAGACCTCCGCCCGTCTCAGACCGGCTTTCACAGCCCGCCCACTCTACTCCCCTCCACCCCGCGCCACACAGGGATGCGAGTGGTCCCTTCCCAAGCCGCTCGGTTCCTCCAGCCCGGCCTCCACTTCCCAGCCGCTTATATCCCAGAGCACTAAGAGTCCGCCCATTAAGGCCGCCTCCGGGAGCAGGAGGGTCCGTCCCACCGCCCGGCTCTCAAAGGATGGGATGGCGCCTTGGGTGGGGCCGACTGAAAGTGGATGAGGAGGGGAGCGAAGACGGAGGGCAAGCGAGGGGCGTGGGGAATGGGGCCCGGCTCAGTCCGGGTAGATGATGAAGCCAGAGAAAGTGCTGTACTTGTTGGTGTTCCCGCCGTGCACCTTCCCGCCGTCCAGCTTGATAAAGACTTCATCGCCCACATCCAGGTGCAGGATGACGCTGTTGCTGGCGTAGTCGTAGTTCTGGTCTGCGTCCTGGGCAATGGCGCTGGCCCGGACCTACCGAGGGAAAACAAAACAACTCTTCACGCCCTGTGCGGAGCTGGGGTGATGAGATGGGTCCGGTCAAGTAGGTGCAGCTGGGCCTGTGAAAGGCCGCGCAAGGGTAGCTGGCTGCAGGGGCCGAAGAGGACAAGGAGAGGGCAGGAGATCGCCGAGCTGCTCAGACACCACTCTTCACTTGCTGTACGACTGGCCAGTTTCACGCCTTCTCTGGTCCTTAATTTGAGCTATAAGGTAGGAGGTAATAATAGAGCCTACCTTCTAAAGTTAGGATTAAATGAGGACTACATGTGAAGTGTATTAGAACGGTGCTTGACACATAGAACACGCTATAAGGCTTTGCTAATATTATTATTATCTTTTAAAAATAAAATTAGGATGTAGGATAATTTCTAAGATTCTGAACCCCCTCTGACCTCCTAAACTTGCATTCCCACAGGCTAGCGCAGGGTTTGTATATGCGAATGCAAGGGTGGGGGTCTTAAATGGAAAGGTACTGCAATGATGCCTTCTTGACTCAGTGTGCGCATTTCCCTCCAAGCTCCTTCCGGCGTATCCACGCGGGGGTCGTCTTCTGCCCCAACAGGTAGCCCCTCCTCCCCACTGGCTCACTGCTGCTTGTTGCCTCCTGCCTCCAGCTGCCAGCCCTGCCCACAACCCCCTGTCTTCCTGTCCCACGGGGGCTGGTTATTAACTCATTAATTATTCATCATTATTCTAATCACTATTTACTGTCCTCAGGGCCCGCAGCGCCCGCAATACTGAGTGGGAGCTGCACGGCCCCTACCCCCTCGGAAACCGACAGACTCGAGATACACACTGCCCCCTCCACCCACACACAGATAGCCCTCATAGACCACACACACCTACTACTCATTGCTACATGCAGATGAAACAAGAAATGCTCTTTTTACGCCTTCGCACCCCTGCAACAAGAAACACACTGAATTCACACTCCCTTGCACACATACTCTGTCTCATTCCCATACACACACACACATACACACGCCCTCTCTCGTTCTCTCTCTCCCCACCCCTTTCCCGGGGTTCCTGGGGCGGCCCTGCTGGAAGGCGACCCCAGTGCAGTACCTGCGGGTCTTGAAGTAATAGAGTGCTGTAGCGTGGCAGACCAGGGGTACCGATAGTCAAGATGTGCAGGCCTGATGCGGCAAGGCACAGTCAACACCACCCAACCGCGCGGGGTATTCAGAGGTCACTGCTAAGTCCCACCGTTAACCCCCGCTGCTTCGCGGCCCAGGCACCTAAACCAGTCCTCACGCCTGAGGCCTTTCGCTCCCTCTGTGTATGTCCTGGGTCCTCGAGCTAAGTCCTTGGCCGCTATTTTCCTAAGCCAAGATGGCAGAGACTCTGACTCTCACCACAGGGGCAGGGAGTAGCAGAACCTGAAGGCCAGAGGTTGCCAATGAAGATGTGGGGCCTGGTCCAGTAGGCCCCACATTTTCTGCCATGCCTGTCCTTCCCCCGAGCCTATCCTTTGCCTCTTTCCTTCTCCAAACCTGTACCTTCAAGCCACCTGGCTGGTGCCTTGAGCTACCATACCATTTCTCACCCCGGCCTACTGACTCAGTATCAGCTGAGTGTAAGGCCCTCTAGAATTGGCCCCAAACCCTGGGACTAGCAATACAGCTGATGGTAAATGAACCAGTCTTCTTCTTGTTTTTCACCTTTTCCTTAAAAAAATCCAAGCTGAATGCCCTCACACTGGAACGCCTGCGGACTGTGCACTGCCTGGGACTTGGCAGCCAGGCATTCCTGGATTCAGTGATGGTGGTTGAGGAAGGGGACCGGGTTGTGTAATGAATTCAGGGATATTTAGAAAGCTACCCGGCGAACCTGGGGTTGGGTAGAAAGGGGCATCTCACCTGTCCATTCTTCATCAGGTCAGCCCACATGCTGGTGCCATCTCCGCCGCGCATGAGCACATGGTAAGCGAAGAAGTAGACACCCGGCATGGGGCAGGTGAACTTGCCGCTGGCCGCCTCATAAGCATTGCCCACGTTAGTCACCACGTCGTCGAAGCGCAGCACCTCATAACCCTCGTGTGGCCGCCGCAGGCCCGCGTAGAAGGCAATTCTAGGCACGTAGCCGGCAGGGGGCGCCACCCCACCGGGGCCTGGACCAGGAGGGCCTGGAGGACCTGGCCTTCCCGGCTCTCCTGGAGGCCCTCTGGGACCTGGCGGTCCCGGAGGCCCTCGAAGACCTGCCTTCCCGCGCCGGCCCACCTCTCCCTTGGAGCCTGGGGGAAAGGGGGGCACGGAGACAGGCGCGCCGTCGGGTCCTGGGCCTCGAGGCCCATGCGGGTCGCACACCATGCGACAACGACCCAGCATCTCGTAGTGCGCCGGCCCGCGGGAGCTGTGCACCAGCAGCGGAATAGCCACCAGTAGCAGCAGCACCATCGCCACCCCGACGGCCGCACCCGCCACCCGCTTGCGGCGGCTCAGACGCGACGCGGCCAGGGCCAGCAGATCCTCCTCACTCTTGGGCGCAATGGCGGCGGAGGCTCGGGGCTCTCTGTGGGCCCCGGAGGCAGTGGCCGGGCTCGCGCCTGGGTCGGGACAACCCCGACGGCTGCGCCTGGCCCCCCACTCCCCTGCAGGCTCTCGCCTCAGCGGTGCGGTTCCCCAAACCTTCCGTCAAGGCGGAGGTCCCGCGTGGGTTTGGGCCAGAGGCAGTTCCCGACGGTTCAGAGCCCGTGGTCCTCTATTACCCTGCTGTTCAGCCTAACGTTCCCGGGCGTCTGACATCTGCGGCTTCTTGGGCAGCTGATTTCTTACAGATCTAGGATGCTTGCTTTCTGGACAGCTTCTTTCTCAAGGATGGCGGAGCCTAGGGACCCAGACGGATCTCTCCTGGCCGGAGCGGGGACTACTCTCCGCTCTCTGGACGTCCGGGGCTCTGCGCTAAGGGTGGCAACCACCGGACGCGACCTCCTCATAGGTTTGCGCTCTGGCTCTTGGCGAGCACTAATCCGCCTTTCTACCCCAGCCGCGGCCCCAGCCTCTGCTAGAGCCCGGGCCCCGCGTGTCTCTCTTGCTAGCGCATTCCCTCTCTGCGTCCCTAACCTTCCTTTCCTCCCTCCCAGGGCGGCCGTGCCGGTGGTGTGAGCAGCCGCGCGCTGGGAACCGCTATAAGCGACCCGGGGAGGAGCGACCCCTGGCGCCCAGAGGCGGAAGCGCGGGGGCGGGGCAGGCAGCGGCCCCCAGCCCGCGGACCCCCGCCTCTTGGTTGATGCCTGGCTCTGAGCGGATTCTGCAGGGGTTCACTGCTCCCACCTAGCCTTACTTTCAGCCTCTTCCCCGACTTGGGTATTACCACAGCCCAGAGGAAACCAGAAATAGCGATGGGATTAAAACAGGGGTTGAGATACACACAGAGAAAAGACAGAAGTGGATTCCTGAGCTAAAAAGAGCCCCCCCCCCACAAAAAAAAGAAAAAGGAAAAGAAAATCCAACAAACAAACGAACAACAAGGGCGAGCAAAAAGAAATTCGCCACCCACACCTCTCAGTGCCCATGATGAGAATGTCAATCATATGGTAAAGGGTTCGCTGGTAAATTTTGGCTTGAACTAGAAAAGGCAAATCTCCAGCCACCCCTATCCTCGACCCCCAGTACTGGGGAGCGCTGGGCAGCCGAGAGAGTGGGGGAATGAGAGAGAGTGAGAAAACAGACTAGTCTGTGGAAGCAAGCAGGAAAGCGACAGGAAAGCAGGAAATGGAACGACAGAAATCAAAGAGACAGAAAGCCAGATAGAGACGCAGAGACAGAGACAAAGCTTGGAAAAGAGACTAAGTGACAGCCCCAGAGGGGGAGAGGGAGAGACAGAGACTGAGAGAGAGAGACAGGAGCGGAGACAGGTTGACAGATCGAGAGAGAAATGTAAATGGCGCGCTGCAGAGAGACACCCAGGTCCGTGTTCGGACTCCAATGTGACATATCAACTGTGGGGAAGACAAGGGGGCGGGGCTGTTCTTCAGCAGAGTGGTAGGCTCTGGGCCTGTGCATTGTGACTGTGTGCTGGCAGGTGTGGGCATGGCCATGGGACCCTGGCCTTGTGTCCCTGGGTGAGTGGGATTGTGGATTGTCTTGTCTTTGTGTGTGTGTGTGCCTGTGTGTGTGTGTGTGTGTGTGTGTGAGGGTTATTTGAAGGGAGGTTTTACATTTGTCTTTCTCTCAGTCCTTAAATATGGGACCCTATGAATGCCACCTCAGGACTGGGTAGAGAGTATGGCGGTGGGGGGTGGGGGAGAGGTGGGGACAGTCAGAAGGCAGCTCTTGTCCCTTGTTCTGCCGAGCCCACCCTAACTCTAACCCTGCCCTAGTCCCAGATTTTGTCCAGCTGTAGGACCTCTGCCACCTTCCTTCCCCTTTCCTCATAGACCTATGGTTACACAGAAACCCAGAGAAGTTGGACCCCATGTAGTAAATGTTTGAAGATGGTTATGCAAATTACCATAACCAAAATACAGATTAAGTGCTAGGCGCTCTCCTAAGAGGTGATTGTGTCTGCCATTCAGGGTGACCAAGAACAAACACAACTTTGATAGATCCCTATCTGTGAGGGGTCAGAGTCCAGAGAAAAAGCTAGTGGCTGCATTCTTCCTTAGGGTCTGGCCTCTCTGGGGGAAAATGTTTGCTTACAGGGACCCTAGGGCCAGAGGCTTGGTGAAGGGACTCCAGGAAAGGCAAAGTGTGGATGTTTGAAGACCCTGAAGGTAGGCAGACGCAAAGGACCTCTTAGAGGACTGTGATGTTTGGGAATGTGATGTGTAAAATGGAAGGCATGAGGCACACTGCAGCATGATTATTGGGTGAAGATGATTTCCTCATTTCTTGTTTTCTGTGCCCCTTTCTTGCCTCTCCCAGCCCATACTGGGGCAGGGAGAAAGAGGTTGCTGAGGCTGGGCCTGTGTGGAGGGAAGCTCCTATATGTTTGAAAGGGTTGGGAGAGAAAGAATTGGCAGCTAGTGGGGGAGGGGCCTCCTCCTCCAACCATAAATACAAATTTTATTCAAGGTCTTTGTCACCATTTGTCTTCCTGGGGTGGGGGTGGGGGGCTGAGGGCCATGTTGCCCCGTGCATGTTTAATTCTGGATCTGCTCCCCCAGGCTGGATGATGGATGGATCAGAGAGGAGAGAGCAGGCCAGGGCTCACATCAGCCTCCTCTGCCCAATCCTCAAGCCCCACTGACCCCGGTCCTGCTACCCCTCTCCATCCTGCTTCACCAGGGGCAATCTCCACTCAGCCCCGCTCCCCATCCCACTCTCTACTCACCAAGTCCCTCTTTTTGAGCCCCTCACCTCAGCCCCTGTCAGGTCCGAGCCCTCTTCTCTCTGGAGCTTCTCTTCTCCTCCTATCCCCGGCCGCCCGGGCTATGAGCTGCTGTGACCAGCAGGGCTGCAGGCGGCAGAGGGTGTGTGTGGTGGGGGGAGCAGGCTTGGCTCACAGGGAGCTGAAGGGCCAGCTCCATGAATTTATTCATGTTCTGTTGCTCTTTCTCCACACTCTGGAATGAAGCTGCCAGCTCACCAGGTCCTTATTGCTTCCCCTGCAGCTGTCACAAGGAGGGATCTGGGTAGGGTCAATGTCAGACCATGCTCCTGAGGTCAGAAACCAAGTGTCTGGGCTCAAGAGGAAATTCTAGGGCCCAGGCTGGGATCTGGGATGATTTACCCGGAGCTCCTCAGGCAGCCAAACTGGGAGGCCCCAGGGAGGTCTCCAGATGTGGTTGGGAATGAGAGGTAGATAGAGAAGGCTATGCTACATGACATAGAAGGAAAAGTGGAGGTGGGAGCAAGGCTGATGGGGGAGAAGAGGGGAAGGGAAGCCTTTAAGGAGTCCCCTAGACTCCCCTGTATGAAAATGCAGTCTAGTCTGAATCCTGCCTTAAACCTCCACCCTTGACTTTGTACTAATCCTGACCCTAACTCCAAATTATACACTTGACTCCTTTCCAATCCTAATATAGAACCCAAACTCCATAACCTCACTCTAATGGAATCCATCCTGTCCTGGAACCTAGGATTCTCCCAAGAATTTCCCCCAGGGCTTACAGCCAGGTGTGTCTCAGAGTTCTGAGGATCAGACTTTTGATTAGCATGTGATTAGCATATGATTTGCATGTAATATGTGCATTCTACTTTGTGGAAGTTTTCATGTTAAAATTTCATGAAGTCTAGCAGAAAGGCCCTGGCTTTTGAGGGTTCTCTCTTTTTGTTCCTTCTCCCACACTCCTTATCACGGACCAAAATACCCTCACGGGAAAAAGGAGGTGAGGATATGGGCAATAAAGGGCTCACAGGAGGGAAGACCTTGGCAGTGTGATCTGCTCCTGTCATTTGCAGTGTAACCTCCACAAACCTCAGTTTCCTCATCTGTAAGAGGAAAGGAACCAGCCGACTGGTGTTAGATTAAGATCCAAGTAAGTACTTCCCGCCTCCCTCCCTGCCCCATTGCACTCTTTCCTCCCTTATCTTTTAGGGTCATTCATGATGTGGTTATCCTCGCTCCCACCCCATGCACGCATTCTGGATTTCATCTAAGATCACACAGGATTGAAAGCAGCCTGGGTTTTCTGGTACCAGACCCAATATGAGGAGGAACTTTGCCCACCTCATAGCACGGAGATGGAAATAACATTATTGAGTGCTTACTGCACATTAGGGCTTTTACTTTCAAGTTCTCATTGCATCCTTGCAGCACCCTGAGAGGTGGATATATTGTCTCCATTTTACAGATGAGGAAACTGGGGCCCTGAAAGAAAAAGTGGCTTGTCCTATATCACCCTGTAAGTGGCAGCTCTAAAACTAGAGTCCTAATCTCTGGCTTCCTTCTCAGTGCTCTGGAGAAGAAGCACCAGAGGCAGTGGAAGGGCGAGGAAGCAGGACAGGAATGGGGAGTAGGATCTGAATGCCTGTTGCAGAGGAGACCTGCCTGTGAAGCCAACAGGGCAAGTCCTTGGCTCAGTATGACCTCCATCTCCAACTATCAACACTACAGAGACAGCCACCCAATGGGCGCTCAGTTGCTAGCTAACAGATGTTAGTGATCAGTAGCTGCCCAGAAGTGGTGCTCAGACGGAAGAGAAAGAAAGGGAGAAGGAAACAAAGCGAACCAAAGGAAAATGTAGGGGCGAAAGGGAGAAAAGCTGGCCAAGAGGACTGAGGACCACTCTCCTCCTCCTCCCACCAGTTGAAAAACAGACATGACCCTAGAGCCTGCTCCCAATTTGCCCCCTTGCACAGAAGGTAGAGCTCAGCCACCCGGGTAGAGGGCCAGTGCCTCTGATCAGACTAAGGCTTCCACTCATCTGCCCCAGGAGCCTCTGGCACCGCAGTTTAGTGCAGCCTTGGGTTCAAAGGACTGCGTCAGTGCCCACAGGGCAGAGGACGGACTCCTGGACGGACGGACGGACTCCACAGGGAGTGGGTAGAGATCCCTTCCAATGTGTCCATCAGGCCACAGCGCACTGCGGACTTGTTTCCGCAGCCCTTGGCCCCTGGTCTGGTACAACTCCTCGCCCTAAAATTCCTCTCCACCTCTTTTTGCGACCCCCTAGTCCCGACCATCCTCCCGCTCCAGCCTCCAGTTAATGAAATGTGGTGAGCGGCTGCACAGACAGCTGTCAGACCTCTCATTTCTCCGCCGGGATATTGGATCCCGCGCTGAGAGACCGACAGGTGAGCACAGGAGGAGTGGTGCAGGGAGCTGAGGGAGGGGTGATGGTTGGTGATGGCTCAGAGCACAGGAGGCAGCGCCAAGCTCAAAGCCCCGAGGGCTCGGCTAAGCGACGTCGACGCTAGGATGCTCTTTGAGACCAGGGCCCCTAGCTTTTTCCTTTTCTCCAACAAGCAGGAGACTCAACGAGCCCCACACCCACCTCACCCAACCCGGGTCGACCCGAGACTCCTGGCCCTGCACCCTAGGCCACCCTGGTTCGCTTGTGTGCCGCGTAGCGGCCCTGATTCTGCGGCCGCGGCCCGGTGCTTCCTCCCACCTCCTTCCAACCCTTCGTTCTTGCTCCCCCTCCTTCCTGCGCTCCCTCCCCGGCGGCCGCGGCCTTTATTAGGGATTCCGCGGCTGTCGGTCCCACCATCCATCCTGTCCGCCGGCAATTAGGCGGCCAGACAAAGAGCAGCTTCGGATGGATGAGGGTCCCGGCGGATCGGAAATGTGAAGGGTCAGCGCTGCCGCCCGCGGCGCACCCCGCTCCCCGCTCTGCATAATCACCGGCCGGCCGTCACTCAGCCGGCCGCCGGGGGAGCTCCCGGGCAGGGGTTGGGAAGGGGCGGGCCTGGCACTGAAGCCTAGGCGCTTAGGGCAGAGCTAAGGCGGACCTACAACAGGGCGCCTCCTGCGGGAGAACGAAGGGCTGCGGAAGACCGGAGGGAGGCACCTGGAGGAGAGAGGGCAGGATATGGCCCGGAGGGTTCCCTGAAGGCGGGCTAGGGGTCGGCTGCCAGGGAGCTTCCAGTGAGGAAATGGGAACTGTAGCTCCTGGAAAGGAGAGGCTGTTGGCGCAGACGCTCATTGCTGGGAGGCTGGGGGACCGAAGGCCTAGAGTATCGGGTCTACAAGCGGAACTGCGCACAGGACAAGCCCCTTTAGGGAAGCTGAGGGTCTGTAAACTGCTGAGCCTCTATCAGAATAGGATGATACTACGCTTCTATTCCCCATCCAACCCACCCACATCAAATCAGGAAAAACTCCAAGGCTGAGCGAGCCCGAATGGAACCTAGAGAGGAAGTTCAAGGAGTCTGGGTTTTTTCCTGCGGATTCTTTGGCCCTAGCTTCCAGCTGACAAATCAACATCTCAATCTGACAATTAGTGGTCGAGGTGGGGGGAGAGGGGCTCTCGCTGGCTGGACCGCTTAACCCTCCCAGCGAGCGGCAGAGAGGTGGGCGGTGCTGGCAGTGATGAACGACTCGGTGGGGGTGGGGGGGTGGGCCGGGGCCCCGAGCGCGCATTCATTACTCGACTGACAGGCGGGCAGCGGGCCGGGCGGGCCGCGAGTGGACGTGACGGGAAGAGGCCTGTGGCAGAAGAGAAAGAGTAAGAGAGGCGTTTAACAGCCCCACTGCCTGGTCAGTTCCCCGTCCTTGTCCTCGATTGTGGTACTTGACTTCTTGATCTTGGCCTTTCAGCTGTTGAGGCGGGCACTGGTTGCAAAATTTGGGGAGCAGAGACGGGGACCTAAGCCCTCTCCTCAGGTTAGGCAATTTAAGGTCTGAGATGCCAAGAAAGGGTGTAGCGAGGCCTTAGGACTAGGAGCTTCTGTCTGACCTGGGAGAAATTGTGCGTGTCTGCGCACACAGAGTTGGTGTGTGACAGGGATTGATGGGTGTGGATCTCGCATAAGGGGCAGTGCCTGTGTGTGTCAGTGTTAGGAATGTGTCAGCCTGATTTTGTCAGAGGAGGTGTGAGCTGTGAGTGTCTGGGAATGAGACTCACAGCTGCCTCTCCCTGCCTCGCTGGGCCCCCTCCTCCCACCACTTGCTGTCAGCTCTCTGTTTTCAGTTCTGTAGGAAATGACAGTGTGCGCAGTTTGCTGCTGGGGGCAGGGGCATAGATGTTACCTGTGAGAATGCTGGTCTGGACAACTGCCCCCTTTCACCACCTCCACCCTAAACATCATCCTTTTCCCAAGCTTCCTGAAAGTAGTGGAGGTTTTTTTCCCCAAATTCTGGAGATCTAGTTGCTGAGTCCTGGGCGAGGAAGTGGTTACTACCAGTTTTCTATAATCCACACACACAGTCTCCATCACATGTACAGTCTCTGATATTAGGTATGATCTCAGCCCATCAGACTTTCCCAGGCTGGTGGTGATCAGAGAGGAGGAGGTAGATCTCAGGAAGGGAAGAGGCAGACCATTAGACCTCCAAGACAGCCCACCTCTTTGGGGCCTGGGCTAGTGGCTCCTGGGATTCCTACCTTTTGGATCTCAGGTCCAGTTACTAGTTGACATCTTGGGAGGATAATGCTGATCATATTCTAATTCCTCTCCCTAAAAGCTGTCACTACCTGACTATGTCTCCACTCTCCACTCTCAAACACACCGAAAACGTTGATCCTTCTCCCCAGTTCTGAGTCTCCTGGGTCTACAGGGCAGAGATTAGGGTGATTGTAGATCCCCGGGCCCCTGTTTTGTTCAGTGTGTCTTTCAGTCACCTTCCTTTTGCCTTACTATTTCTTATAGTGAGGGTATCTCTTGGAGCCTCTATATCTTTGTTCCTGCAGCCGCCCTCCTTGCGTCTGCATCTTTCCACATTTAGGAATATTTTCCAAATTCGTCTCCCTATATTTGGGGGTCTCTCTATGTTATTCTGGGGCTTCTCCCTCTGGGAATACCCCAGGGCAACAGTGAGACCCATTGGAATGAAGAGACAGTAGGGCTCCCGTCCTGCCCCCATCCAGAGGCGACTGTAACCGAGGGATAGCCAGGTAATGTCAGGGCACGGCCACGGCCAGGTCGCTTCTCATTCAGGGCACAGGCGCCTGGTCGATGCCCCGCTGTCCGCCCCACTCCAAGCCGCCCTTCTCCAGACCCTCGCCCCCTCCGCCCTCCTGGAAAAGGCAAATTTGACATTTTTAAATCCCGAGTCTTTGAGGGATCGATGCGGCCCCGGGGCCCCGCCCGGGGTCGATATTCCTGATTGGGAAGCGGCCGCTGCGCGGAGCCGGGTGTAAATCACGCGGAGTGGGGGAGGGGTCTCGGGGAACCACAGACGTCCCAGGCACGTGGAGCCAGGCGGGGTCCCTGCCCGCGCGAACCCCAGGGCAATGGAATGACAGGCCTTAGAGATCCGGACACAAGCCCGCTCAGGGGTCCCCTCCTCCCCTGCTCAGCTCTGCCAACTCTGCGGGCCGGCTCTGGTCTCGCTTCAGCGGCCGCTACCCTCCGTTGCCCCTGGAGCCGCGGGGGAGGCCGGTGCCGGAGCCAGCCATGCGGCGGCTCCTCTGCGGCGGCTCCCGCGGGGCCTGGGCTTCGGCGGCGGCTGTCATGAAGCCGACAGGCCGGCCAGGACGGGAAGGGGCCGGTGTCGGGGGAGAGTTGTTGGGGCGAGGTGGGGGGGAGGAGGTTGGCTGGCGCGGCTCTGACTCACAGTGGGAGCGCAACAGATGTTTGCGGAATTGAGGGACAGCAAAGTGGCTTGGGGCACCTAGCAGCGCGGAGCCCCGGGCTGGAGAGCTGGGCCGGGAAGGGGGTGGGAGTCCAGTCATTCAGAGGGGCTGAACTGGGATAGAACCCCTGCCCCGCGTGACGGGGATAGTAAAGAACAAAAAAGAATGGGCTAAGCAGAGAGTTTTAGGCTCCAACCTGCAATTGCCTACACCGCCCCTGACCTGTAATTCTCGCAGCTCTCTGTTGGGGAAACCGAGGCAGCGTGGCTGAAAAGAACCGGGACGGTTAAAAGCGGGATCAGCGACGAGGCTGGGGAGGCAGCCGGAATTCCCGCATGGGCCTCTGAATTCACCTGCCTGCCCCAGGTCCGCTTCTTGGTAAATACACCACCACGCCCCCAACGCAGCTCAGACCCTTGCTCCCACTTCAGCTTGTCGGATCCCCCAACTCCCCACCCCGCGCCAGTTTATAGAACAACAATTTGGGGAAAACAATCCGGGCCGAGTGACGGCCCCGTAATTGTGACAAAGTGAGTGCGGGCGACTGGAGAGAGCGCTAGGGCGGGAGCGCGGCGGCCCGAGGCGGAGGCAGGGGCGCCTTCCGCCCGCCCCGCCGCCCTCTTGTTCTCATTCTGGTCACCTCCCATCCCTCTCCTTGACTCTTCTCCAATTCTTCTTCTCCCGGCCCCTGGCGCCTCCCTTCACTTGTTCCTCCATCGCTCTTCCCTTTCCTCTTGGTAACAGCTCTTCTCCCGCCTCCGCCCGACTGCAGCCCCTCCTCCGGTGCGCCTATTCCTCTCTCACTTCTCCCTCTCTCCTCCTCCCTCCACTCGTTTCTCCATCTTTTCCTCGCGCTCAGGTCGCTCTGGGGCCCCTGGCTCCCACCGCACAGTCCTCGTCTCTCCCTACCTAGTCCTCCCTTTTTGAGCTCGAGCCTTGAGCCTCCTCTCTGGGAGGCCAGCGCAGCCCCGCACTCCTGGGTTCATCCGTGGCCCAGGGGCCTGGGTGGCCTGCCCTTCCTCCCCCTCCCGCCGCTGCCTCCTCCGCCCCTATTCCTGCGCCTGAAGATAGTTTGTTTGTGCAGCGGCGGCGGCCGCCGCCAGATCTGTTTGCTGAGCTTAGCGCGCCGCCTCGCAGTGCGGGCCCAATTAAGTCTCATTCATTATTCAGCGGTTGGGTCCGCCCCCACCCCCAGCGGGCGTCTCCCGCATCTCTTTGGGGCCCCTCTCAGCCCTGGCCCCACAAAGCACTGTAACAGGCAGTAGGGAGCGCCGTCTTCCTTCCCCCGGCTGGGATAAGGACTGAGGGGCCTGGGATTGTGGAGGCAACAGAAATTGTCAACTGCAGGGAGGCGACATGGGTGAGGCTCACCAGGCCCAGCTCACCCCCAAGTCAAGGCCAGAAGACCTTGGAGAGCCAAGCCTTTCCTGTACAGAGGAGGAAACAGTCCCCAGAAGAGGCGTGACTTGGCCAAGGTCACATTGCAGAACCAGGATTGGAGCCCAGGGTACAAAAATGAAGGCATCTTTCAGCCCGACTCTATCCCACCATCGAGGTGGGAAGAAGGCAGACTACTCTCGGCTGCGACCTTGCTCTCCTGGTGGGACGCCCATCATCCCCTATCCCTTTTTGCTCCTGGTTCTCCCTTTCGCCATAGCTGACGGAATACAGCCGACTTGGGGTTCCTGCTGGATCGGGTGACTCCTTAGGTCTCATGCTCAGGTCTACATGTTGTGTCCCCTGACTGGCACACCTGGAACAGGGCAGCGAGGCAAAGTCGGGTGCGTGTGCGTGTGTGTGTGCGCGCACGTGCAGGGCTAGGTGGAGTCTCTCTGCAGCCTATCTTTGTGTGTCTCTGCCATAGAAGATTTGGAAGTGGAGCCATTCAAGGCAGTCTTTAAGCACAAGTAGGGAGAGAGGAGAGTGCTTCTTGAGGTGGAGGGGATTCACCCTCCCATTTGTGGGAGTGGAAAAGGGCGATCAAGGGCCTATTTTTGCCTTTATAGGGGACTGCGGCTATACCCGGGAAACTAGACAAGGTGAGTCAGGGGACCCACCGGGCCCTTCTGTAAGCAGCAGCGCCACCTGGCGGCCGCGGTGCCGCGGTGCAGGAGCGCTCGGCCTGGAGCTGGGCACTTCCCAGCCCCTTGGAGCCTGGGGCTCTGGATACGCCCAGAAAACCTTAAACTGACTCACAGAGAGGGCGGGCGAGAGGAGCCCGAGGCTGACAGGTGATCCTGAGAGGGGCAGGGAGGTCCTTAGGGAGGGGCCTGGCCCCAATATGCTGACTTCCGTGACACAGCACACAGAAAAAGACAAAGTCCATTTGGATGGAAGTGGGAGCAGAGTGAAAGGGGCCATTTTGACTCCGTGGTCCAAGGAAATGACTGGTCTGACGAGCCTGGGAGCCGGGGTATCCAGGTACGGCCGCTCACCTTGGGACTAGCAGGGCCTGGCTGGTGGTCATGAGGCCCGCTCTGCGTAGAGGAGAAGACTGGCAGGCACACTTTGGCATCTGGTTTGGTATTCTGGGGATTCATAGCTGCTTTGGAGAGGCTTTCCAGGTCTGCCCCGATAGGAGGTGGTTGAATTATGGGGTGCCAGGGTCTAGGTCAAAATGTAGTTTTGCAGAGCTGTTTAAGTGGAGCGAACTCAGGACCTTTTGCAAGTTTGAGATGTGGGAAGATTTCGTGGCCTGGAGAGCTGGGAAGACTGAAGAAGGGCTAAAACCTTGGCCAAGTGTCTGAGGATAGCCATAGCCGGAGTTGGGCAGGAACTTGCAAAATGTGTAGGAACTTTAGAAGGGCATCCAATTCACTCCATTGCCCGTTGAGTCATTCCTGAGGTCAGTGGTCTGAGGGGAAGTCGAAAATTTAAGCTTCTGATTTTTTTTTTTTGTCCCTGTGTTGAGTTCTCAGTTATTCAAGGGAAAGCATTTAAAACATTCCTGTCTCCTAAATTTGTAGTTGCTGTGGTTGTATAAAACAGGTATGAGGTGTTAGTCCAAAGGGCATAGAAGAAGCAGCATTTCAGGGACACTCAGGAAGATCTGGACTCTTATTGGAAGGAGATATATGGTTACTGTGTTGTGACCTGGACATAGTCTTACGGCTGCTTTCTTCCATCTCCTAGGGTCTAAGGATAACTCTGGGGCCATGATGGCCATGATTCTCACAGAGGACCCCAGATTTCTGCACTCTGAGCAATGTCAGGTGCCACTAGATTTGTTCTGAGACCCCTTCCCTAAAGGATGGCCAAGGGGCTCCTGGTGACCTATGTCCTCTGGGCTATCGGGGGCCCTGTTGGGCTCCACCACCTGTACCTGGGCAGGGACAGCCATGCACTACTCTGGATGCTTACCCTGGGGGGTGGTGGGCTGGGCTGGCTCTGGGAGTTCTGGAAGCTCCCAAGCTTTGTAGCTCAGGCCAACAGAGCCCAGGGGCAGAGGCAGAGTTCAGGAAGGGGGACGCCCCCTCTGAGTCCCATTCGCTTTGCTGCCCAGATGATAGTAGGCATCTATTTTGGCCTTGTGGCTCTCATTAGCCTTTCCTTCATGGCCAGCTTCTATATTGTGGGCCTCCCATTGGCAGTTGGTTTAGGAGTCTTGCTGGTGGCTGCTGTTGGCAACCAGACCTCAGACTTTAAGAACACACTAGGGGTGGCATTTCTTACTTCCCCTATCTTCTATGGCCGCCCCATAGCTATCCTGCCCATCAGCTTGGCGGCCAGTATCACAGCCCAGAAGCATCGCCGCTACAAAGCTTCAACTGGGCCAGAGACACTCAGTGTGCGGCTCTACCGCCTGGGCTTAGCGTACCTTGCTTTCACGGGCCCACTAGTGTACAGCGTCCTCTGCAACACAGCTGCCACCCTCAACTATGTGGCAGAGACCCTTGGCTCCTTCTTGAGTTGGTTCAGCTTCTTCCCTCTCCTTGGTCGCCTCATGGAGTCTGTCCTCCTTCTGCCTTACCATGTCTGGAGGCTGCTGGTGGGAAATCTTGGCTTCAGCAGCAGCTACTTCCAGGAGTGGGAGAAGCTCTATGAGTTTGTCCACAGTTTTCAGGATGAGAAGCGTCAGCTGGCTTACCAGGTAAGGCTTTCTTCCATCTCATTCCTGTCTGGGAGTTAGACTAAGCTTTATTGGAGCTGGTGCCCTTGTGTGGAAGTCCTGTTTTCACGCTTACTGGGTCAGGCCCCGGAAGGGTGTCCTGGCTTCTCTGGGTTTCTCTGTGCAATGGGGGAAGGTGCAGAGGCTTTAATGGTGGGAAAAATATGTGTCTTTTATTTACTTTTTATTGAGGTATAACATATACAAAGTATAATAATTTCATGTATAGATCTATGTAACCACCACTCAGACCAAGGTATGAAATATTTCTACCCCTAGGAAGAGTCCCTCGTGCTCCTTCCCAGCTTACACTCCTTTCTTCGGAGGTAACCTCTGTTCTGACTTCTGTTACCACAGATTAGTTTTGTCCATTCTTGGGCTTTATGTCAGTGGAATCATTCAGCATGTACTCTTTTGTGTCTGCTTTCATTCAACATAATGTCTGTGAGATTTATTCATACTGCTGTACACAACTGTAAATTGCTCATTTTCATTGTTGTATAGTATCCCATTGTATGAATATACCAGAATTTATTTATCCACTCTATTTGTTAATGAACATTCGGGTCCTGGTATGGGGCTATTCTGAATAAAGCTGCTGTGAACATTCTTGGACATATCTTTGGTGGACATACGTGCTTATTTCTCTTGCAAGGAGATCTTGTCAGGATTGTGAAATTCTAGATTGGAAAACAGGCAACTGTGATGAAAGACAAACTCCGGTTCTTGCCATGAGACCCAGAGCTTGTCCGTGTTTCGAAATGCTGGAATTCTTTATTTATTTTTATTTATTATTCATTTTAGGAGAGAGGGGAAGGAAGGGGGAAAGAGAGGGAGAGAAACATCAATGTGTGAGAGAAACATACATCGGTTGCCTCCTGCACACCCCCAACAGGGGACCTGGCCCACAACCTAGGCATATGCCCTGACCGAGAATTGAACCAGTGACCTTTCATTTCTCAAGCAGGTGCTCTATGCACTGAGCCACACCAACTAGGGTGTAATGTGAGGCTCTAGGCCTTTTCAATGGTCAAGTAGGAGCCAATCCCAGAGATATCACAGCCTGATTTAACAAGGGAGCAGAGAAAGACCCAGGTGCCCTGATAATTCATGGGACTCTAATTTGTCAGTTTCTGCTTCCCTAAGGTTTTGGGTCTCTTAGAGGGGGCAACAAATGAAGAAATACATCAGAGATACCGGGAGCTAGTGAAAATGTGGCACCCTGACCACAACCGGCACCAGACAGAAGAGGCTCAGAGGCACTTCCTGGAGATCCAGTCTGCATATGAAGTCCTGAGTGAGCCCAGGAGGCCCAGGGGATTCTAGAGGTGAGAAGCAATTTGAGGATCCACGCTTGTCGCAGCCCAGCTCTGCCCACAGGGGGCACCCAACAATATTAAAGAAACTGCTTGTAGTGGCGATGAGAAAACCTTAAAGGGGTGAGGAAGCTATTGTGGTGGAAGAATGTATTTATGCATTGAATTTCTGAGTTCTTGGCTGTTGTATTCCTGACTATTTTTTTCTTAAAACCATAAAGTGAAATGAAAGACATTATAAAACCAATAAAACGTCTTTTAGAGAATATACCACCTTATCCCACCCCTGGTACCTTAATGAGTGAGGGAGGAAGCTTATTTAACATTTTTTACAATGTACAAAGGACTGGATTAGGAGGCTGAAGAAAAAGTGTGAAGGTTCTATTTTTTACAAATATTTTACAAATCACTCTGTGACAAAAGGGATTTGATCTGTTCTGTGGATTCCTAAGAGTTAAGGCTGATGTTAAACTTCAAAATTTCAGAAAAATATTTTAATTCCATTTATAGGAGAACTTTCTAGGAGCTACACTTTTCCCAAGAAGGAACAAGATGCTGCGGAGTAGGGGGTCGTCAGTCCCCCCTCACAGATTCCTCTGCCGGGGGGAGTATTGTGGAGAGCCCTCAAACTTTACATGGGCGGTTGGACTGGCTCACTTCTCAGGGCTTCTCCAAACTTAGGATCTGATTCTGAAGATGCAACACCTTGCTCCCTGGGAACTCACACAGATACACAGACATCGAAGTGCACCTCGTTCAGGTTTTGAGCTATATGTCATAAGAGGTATAAAAAGAGTGCATTGGGATATTGGAGAAGGGACAGATGCCATTGCTTTATGTGGGGACTCATGGTAGAATTCATGATTTTATATCATATGCCTTTATGGGGACTTGGGGGAAACCCTAGGGAAACAGCAACTTGAGTATCTCAAGGGACTTTATTTAATTTCCAGTTACTAGCAAAGTGTGGAAGAAACAGTCAGGATGCAGAGGAAGACGGGAGACCAGGCACAGGATGTTAAAATTGTATATCTTAATTCCAGCTTTCTTAGTCTTCTTTTTTACGTGTGTATATCTCTCATACTATTTTGGCTAGTATTCTCTACAAATTAAAAAATAATTTTAAGCAATTGAAAGGAATGAAATTTGTAGACTTTTTTCTTTGCATTCATATAAAAAAAAACTTTATTTTTTTTGCCAATGAACTTATATACCATGATTTCAAGACCAAAATAACTTTCACACCTTTTTAAAGTTCCCAAAAATGATACACATTTCCTTTGAAAAATACAATTTCTCAAATTATTACATGGAGTTTTAATGAGACATTTTCATAGCCTATTAATCAGTAAGTTATTAACATGATACATAGTACAACATCTGCAAAATGTAAATATATTTGAAATAATTTATAAGGTAAAAGAGGCAAAAGAGTGATTAGGGACTTTACTTGATTTAGAAAATTATTTTACTGTCCTCAAATTCTGTTTTTGTTACAAAAATATGGGTGTATATATATGTTAAAGTAAAGTGGTATCTTATTTTATTTTAAAAAAGATTTTATTTATTTATTTTTGGAGAGAAGGGAAGGGAAGGAGAAAGAGAGGGAGAGAAACATTGATGTGTGAGAGAAACATTCATTGGTTGCCTCTCACACGCCCCCAGCCGGACACCAGCCCGAAACCCAGGCATGTGCCCTGACCAGGAATTGGATCAGCAACCTTTTGGTTCGCCAGGTGATGCCCAACCAACTGAGCCACACCAGCCAGGGCAAAAACTATGGGTAAATTTTAATTTATTCAAATGGAAACTATTGAGCAATTTCTATGTTTCCGACATGAACAAGACTGCAATATCCTTAAATACTGGTGCTTTTTGTTTTTCTGAGGCTAGATTTCAATAAGTACTAATGTAGGGTCAAACAGAATACAGAGTTTAAATTTTGATTGATACTTCGGGAAAACATTATAACAATTCACACTTTAACTGGCAGCATAAGAAAGTGGCCTTTTCTTTGTAACTGGCATGGACTGTAATTTTTGTTAAGAGAATGGGTGAACAACAGTATTTACTTATGTTAATTTGCCTTTTCTTGACTCCTAGGAAAGTTCAGCATCTTTTCTTTATTTTATTTTATTTCATTTATTTTTTTCCATCACGATTTATCCCTCCATACCCTCCCTCTTCCACCTCCACTCACTCCCTCCCTCATCATCTTTTTTTTCCACTCATTATTTTTATCAAGTATTTAAAAAAAAAATAGCAATCCCACATAAACTTTTTAGCAAAATATAGGGAAAAAAGAAACACTTCCAAAATCATTTTACAAAGTCAGTATTACCCTGATGGCAAAGCCACATAAGTAAAACTGGAGATTTATATCCTTTTTTTCCCCCAAATGTTTATTGGGCACTTGGATTTTTGTCTTCCATAAACTGTCTGATCTTATCATCTGCCTTTTTTTTTTTTTTAGTATTCCTATTTGTCTTTATGAAATCTATTTTGTTGTTATCCTTGCTAGGTAGGAAACTTAACACTTTGTCTTATGTATTGTAGATATTTCCACTCATCTATGACTTGTCTTTTGACTGAACATGGGTTTTAGAGTCAGAAGGGTTAGGATTAGAATTTGAGTCTGGTTCCATGATTTTCTAGCAATATGATCTTGAGTTTCTTTAGCTTAGTTTCCTCTAAAGCTGAGATAATATTATGTACTTTTATTTTTTAATTAAAAAAATTTTTATTGTATTTTTTTCCATTACCACTTAGTCCCCTTATATCCCCCTCCCCCCAGCAATCATGGCGCTGTTGTCCATGTCCGTGAGTCCTTTTACCCACCCCCCACTAGCTGTCATCTGCTCTCCATCTATGAGTCTGTCTCCATTTTTCTTATTAGTTCAGTTTGCTCATTAGATTCCACATGAGTGAAATAATATTATGCACTTTTAAAGATTTGCTGTTGGAAAAAAGCACATGTAGAGTGAGCTAATAATCGTATAACTAGTAGCTCCCTTTCTCCTTTTCAGCCTGTGTAAAGAAATAGGGCTTGAGTGTCTAATGGATCAATTGGTATAGAATGAAGGTTCTACCTCTAAGGCCAAATTTTCTGAGAATATATATATTTCAAAATTTCCTTTTGACTTCCTGTAAATCACTGTATGAATGCTTACAAATAATGATTAGAAAGAGGTGAAAAAGAATGCTGGACTGTGTTGTGGTGGTAGGGTTTAAGCGGTCCCTCTCCCCCTTCTCTCTTCTCTAGTGTCTCTCTTGTTTTATAATTAAGGAAATTCTAGGCTTTCTTAGCTGTTTATGGGGAACCAGGGAAGTAGTTTTTGTGTGGTCATTCTTGGACTATAGTTTTAAAGTGGGGCAGAGCTTGTCTGAGGTAATCGTGGTGGCAGAAGTCCTCAGAATGAGACAACTCTGAAGATAAGGTGAATTTCATGGGAAGGAGATGGGGAATTCCTTGTAAGATACCCCTTCTCTTAAAGTTTTTTAAAATTTATTGATTTTAGAGAGAGGAAGGGGGGAGAGAGAGAGAGAAAAACATCAATTTGTTGTTCTACTTATTTATGCATTCATTGGTTGATTCTTGTATGTGCTCTGACTGGGGATCAAACCTGCAGCCTTGGTATATCAGGACCATGCACAAACCAACTGAGTTACCCCATCAGGGCAAGATACCCCTTTGTACCTGCAGATTCTCCTTGCACAACTCTCTTGTCATTCCTTTGCCAGGTTCATTTCAATTAGGGAGGCTGTCCCCTGATATCAGTAGTTTCAATCCTCTTATGCAGAAAAGCAGAGGTATTTATATTTTTGAGGTGCTATAGTTTGGGTGGTCTAACACCCAACTTTTACCCACGTTGGTTACTTTAGTGTGGATTGGTATTAAGCATTACATGGGAGATAGGTTTTTTTTTGGGGGGGACTAAGGTATGGCTGGGGCGCTAGGTGAGAAGTGAGAAAGTGGTTCAATATTTATTACCTCTTAGTAGGAAAGATTGCCTGATTAACCCATGTTTGGATTCCTTCTTGTCCTGTCTATGAGCAAGTTCTGAAACTGAGTCCTGGCTAGGAGTGGACTACCCACCCACCCCCAGAGGACATCTGTTCATATGTCCAATAGCCAATGGTATAGCCCAACCTTTTTTTTTTTAAGGATAACAGTAATCTTTTATTAAACTACTTCTAGATTCTAGGCACCTTGTTAAGCACAATACATATAGTGATGTCAATTAAGCAATTCTCTCAACTCCTCAGAGAAGGTTACTATTATTTCACCTATATAGATTAGTACTCAGTTATAGGGAGATTAAATAATTTACACAATGACTTTTTTGTCAGGGCTATTTATTTATTTGTGTATTGTGCCAATTTATTGGGAATTATATATTCTCCATTTTGACATCTGGGAAACTGAGGTCTAGAGAGATTATATGAAGATAATAATCCTGTGATGTTGAAACATTCAACATGAGTTGCTGCTGCTGCTTCTCCTTCTCCCATTTACTTTCTATTTTCCTCCGTAATTATTTCATTAACAGCAACAACAACAAAAATTCACTTCTCATATAATTTACCTAATGACTTTTAAGTGGCTAAGCTGGGGTTCAAACTCTGATCATTGTGACATACATTTGTGCTATTAGTCATGACATTTTATTTTCATTACTATTTAAAAAATTGAGGTATAATTATAGTACATTATATTAGTTTCAGGTGGACGGCATAATGATTCGATATTTGTATATGTTGTGAAATGATCACCACAATAACCCTAGTTAACATCCATCACCATACATGTTTATAGAGTTTTTTCTTGTGATGAGAACTTTTATGATTTATTCTCATAGCAACTTTCAAATATGCAATACAGTGTAATTCAATATAGTCATCATGATGTACATTACATCCCCAGGACTTGTTATTTTGTAACTGGAAGTTTGCACCTTTGACCACCTTTACCCATGTTGCCTACTCCTCCACCTCCTGACTCTGTCAACCAGCAATCTTCTCTCTGTATCTATGAACTTGTTTTTTATTTTTGTTTTTAGAGTCCACATATGAGATTATATGGTATTTATATTTCTATCTGGCTTATTTCACTTAGCATAATGCCCTCAATGTCCAGGCCACCCATGTTGTTGCAAACAGCCTTTTTTTTTTTTCTTTTTAAAGAAAGAAATGACATAAAATCATATAAATTTAGAACTTCTGGTAGGGAATCCTACTTTGATGCCAACCCTGGGACATAATCATTGTTTTTCTCATGATGTGCTTCCCAAAGGATCTGACATAATGAAAATCAGCTAAAAGCAGAAATTCACTAAAATAATTTCTAAATAAATGTTGTCTTTTAAAAAATTTTATTTATTGATTTTAGATAAAGGAAGGAAGGGTGAGGGAGGGAGAGAGAGAGAGAGAAAGAGAGAGAGAGAAACCATTGATTTGTTGTTCCACTTATTGATACATTCATTGGTTGATTCTTGTATTTGCCCTGACCAGGGACCAAACCTGCAACCTTGGCATATTAGGACAATGTTCTAACCAAATGAGCTACCTGACCAGGGCTAAAATAATTTTTAAAAAAACCAACTAAGACTAACTAGCAAGTAAGGAGTCTTCCTTAGTCTCTACCTTGATTGATTTAATGAAATACAGTGAATTTGTATTCTCCCACTGCCACAAATAAAAAATTCTATAGAAATTCTTTTTTAAACATTTTTGGAAATAACTTATTATTTATTTTTTGAGAGAAGGGAAAGGGGAAAGAGATGTAGAGAAACAGTGATTGGTTGCTTCTTGTGTGCCCTCGACTGGGGACCTGGCAGGCAACCCAGGCATATGTCCTGACTGGGAATCAAACCTGCTTTCCATTTGCAACTGGTACTCAATCCACTGAGCGACACTAACCAGGGCTGTAGACCCTTCAAAAAGGGTTGGAAGGGAACTGAGGAGGCCTCTACCCCAAGTACCTGTTTAGTGCAGAATCTTGAGAGTAACTTGCTTCAGAGATGACCATTTTGGCTTTTCTTGAATAGGAGATTTGCTATCTTTTCCACTTTTTGAATATCTGTAATAGTTAAGAAGTTCTTTAATTGGACTGATACTAGCTTTACTGTAATTTCTTTCTAGGTTAGCCATCTTTTGCTACAAAGAACAAAAACCAACAAAAAGCCCTCTCTTGGTGAGAACCCGCCCTTCATCTCATATCCCTCTAAATCTTCCCTTTTCCAGATTAAATGTCACCTTGTTTAAGGAAGCACTGCAGTTTGTTAGAAAGGCCACAGATGGAGAAGTGAGGAGATGGGGCTCTACTTCTGCCTCTTGATGACCAGCTGGCTGACTTTGGATAAATCACTTCATCACTCTGGGTCTCAGCTTTTTCCTTACAGTATGAGGAAGTGGGACTTAGATGATTTCTAAGATTGCTTTCAACACTGGATACTGGGTTCTTTTTAGCCCAGGCTCACGTTAAATGATTTGGTTTGTGATCTTTTGTGGACACTGTCTTGGGAAGAAAAGAAAATATGTAATGATGATGTAATGGTCACTATCCCCCCCTCAATAAAAAATCCACCTCTCTCAAACTGTCTGTTTTCATTTATTCATGATCTCTTTGTCCTCGTCCATAAATATACATAATTAACTTTACATGGTTGAATCATATCAAGGATATAATTTTATACTGTTTTTCCCCCTCTTATAATCGTGAGCATGCATATATATAATATATATGTATATATATACGCACACACTATATATATGTATATATGTATATATGTGTGTGTATATATATATGAAGACTTCATATATAAATTTTATTGAGATGTAATTCACATGCCATAAAATTCACTCTTTTAAAGTATACAATTTAGTGTGTTTTAGTATATTCATAAGGTTGTGCAAACATCAACACTAATTCCAGAACGTTTTTACCAACCCCCCAAAAAACCTCTTTGCCACTAGCAATCAGTCTCTATTCTCTTCTCACTCCCAGCTCCTGGCAACTGCTAATGTACTTTCTGTCTCTATAGATTTCCCTCTTCTGGACATTTTATATAAACGGAATCATACAATGTCTTCTTTTGTGTCTGGTTTTTTTCTCTTACAACGTTTTCAAGATTCATCCATGTTGTAGCATGCATTAGCACATTTTTTTCAAATAATACATCATTATATTTTAATGTTGTGTAATATTCCCTTTTATTGGGAGACATTTAGGCTATTAATATATATTTTTGTTATAAAGATTGTTGCATCTATATCTTCATGCATTTAATTCATCTGTTCTCTTGAATTATTTCAGAATAAATTCCCGTGGGTGGGATTACTGGGTCAAAAGGTATGAACATTTTTATGGCTCTTGTCAATATTGCTCTTAAATTGTGGTGCTCAGAACTAAATGCAATTCTCAGATGTGTTCAGACAGAACAGGGTACTGTGGGGTTATTAAGTTCTCAAGGTCTGGACAATATATCATTCTTTAAATCAAGCAGCCTACGAATTTATTAGCTTTTTTGTTGTTGCTGCTGTTCATTGAACATATAGCCAATAAGGCCTGTAGATCTAGGCACTGTGTCTTAAAGCTATGTTTGCATTTGCTCTATGACCCAGGGTCTTCTGAGGACTCTCTGGCTTGAATTTAATTTTTTTTGTTTGCTCGTTTCCTTTTTTAACGGCCATTGATCCTAACAAGCTAGCAGGAGGTGTAGGTTTATTGCAGTCTTAGCTGAGAACTGTAGATGGCGCCTTAAGGCTGTCACAAGGTTAAAGTACGTGCCTTCACTTTTTTCAGAATCTGGCAGGGGCATCTCCATCGCAGGCTCCTTACTAGAGTTGCCTTCCCCTTTTCTGGGGACGGAGAGAGCAACTGTGAAGTTGGATTTGAGTGTTATTTAGGGAAAGCTCCAACAGAAGCACGTTTTCTAGTTGTCATTCGATCTTTTAGGGGACTCCGGGGCCGTGTATCATGTTAGAGGCTTCTTTCTTTTTTTAATTTCCTACTTACGCTTTCTTACACTTCTTTTTTTTTTAATTTCCTCGAAGATTTTATTTATTTTTAGTGAGAGGGGAGGGAAGGAGAAAGAGGAGAGAAACATCAACCAACTGCCTCTTGCACACCCCAACTCGGGACCTTTACCTGGCCTGCAGCCCAGGCATGTGCCCTGACCAGGAATCGAACCAGCAACCTTTCTGTTCTCAGGCTGATGCTCAACCGGAGCCTCACCAGCCTGGGCTCATGTTAGAGGTTTCTTTGCTTGAACACACATTTTATACCACTGCTTTGAAGCTGAGATTTTTGTTTTTCTTCAGGTTCCTTGTCATCTCTTTCTCTTAGTCACTGCAAGGGACTGAAACTTGTTCAACTAACTGGTTTGGTTTGTTTATTTGTTTTGCAAAGGTGTGTTTTGAACAACAAAAGCATAAAATTTACATGGGGCTTCAGCTAAATGAGATTTCATTTCAATGGTTTATTGCTCTTTTCATTTTCCTTTTTCTTTTCCTCCTAATTCTCTCCTTTCTCCTAACTTCTCATCCACTCTTTCCATAGTCCATTTGCTTATTTGAAAATTATTATAAATTTAAGCAAGACTTTGAATTTTCTGGATTTAAACCTGACAAGTTTTGACAGAACAAAGCAGTGCCTTGTGTGGGAAAATTGGAAGGGACTCATTTTAACTCATTCTGTGCCAGACCTTAGTCTCATTTCTGAGCTGAGAAAGGTTGTAGCGAACGCCCTCTGCTGGGTGGCGACTGAGTTAGCATGTGAGCCTGGCTTTGCAAGAACCACCTCAAAGGGCATTTTTTCCTAGCATCAATAATTAGGTCAGTCGCCTTTCAGATGAAATAGTATCAAGAAAGTAATGCGAGGGGTATGAGGAACATATAAATGTCTTCTATTCATGTTTCCCATTCACAGATCTGAGGGCTAGTGAGGCCCATATTACCCCCCACCTTTTCTCCCATACCCATAACCACCAGTTTAGACTTGGCTTCCCTTGTTTCTTTCTCCTTTTCATTCCTGGGGTCCATGGCAGAGAGTATTCATATACTGCTTTTCTGTATAATTTGGGTTGGAAAGCAAATAACTGCTCATTCTGCTCAAGTAGTGCCATGTTATTTTATATTCATTGATGGGGAACACATTGTCTCTTAGCAGTTGACTTTTTTTGCACAGCCAGGAGACTGATCCTTATGGACCCATCTCCCTTCAAACTCTAATTCTTTTCCATCAATGTATTTCTTGTTTGCATGTTAATGCCTTTGCTGATGTCACTCTTCTTTCTTATAATTATTTTCCCTTTCTGCTAACTGAAATCTTTATAATTCTTTTATGATCCAGCTTAAGGTTTATCCCTATGTGATGACTTCACTGATTAATTCCACCTCCAGTAATCTGTCCCCCTTGAATTCCTTCAGCATTCTTGTCTAGTTTCTATCATTCCACTTAGGCATCCTCTTACATACTGTCTCATGTTTGTAAGTCTGGTCTCCTTGACTATGACAAAGCCTCTTAAAGGAAAGGACTGTCTTCTCCCAATTCAACTCACGGATCATTCACTAAATGTGTTAACTTGTTATTTAACAATTTAAAGCCTCAGTTTCCTTATTTGTTACGTGGGAATAATGATGTCTGCCTCACAGGAATGTTCAGAAAATAAAATGAGACAATGTGTTGAGAGTGTTTCTTTTTAAAAAAAGATTTAATTTTATTTTATTTTTAGACAGAGGGAAAGGGAGGGAGAAAGAGAGAGAGAAGCATTAATGTGTGGTTGCCTCTCACATACCCCTCACTGGGGATCTGGCCTGCAACCCAGGCATTTGCCCTGACTGGGGAATAGAACCAGCGACGCTTTGGTTCGCAGGCCTGTGCTCAATTCACCGAGCTACACCAGCCAGGGCTTGAGAGTGGTTTATACACTAAAAAACATACATAGGATAGGCATTACCAATTCTTTAAAAATGGTGACAGACTGTATAAATGAAAGATTATGCTGAAATTACATGAATGAACTTACAGAAAAGCAGTATTAGTTATATATTTTGCATGTAGAGACAAATTCACTGAAGATCAAATTCAAGTTCTTAATGAAATTGCAAGGCACTCTCCCTGAATTGAGTGTTTAAAATCTGAGTTTCGGTTCTGACATTGCCACTAATTTTGTGATGTAACAAGTTAACCTTTTATACTTTAGGGACTTTTCCAGCTTTAAACATCTGATACACAATTGAATTTGGATCTCTTACCCATGTCTTTTGGACCTCAGTTTTGTTATCTATAAAATGGGAAATGCAGACCTAATCAAAACTCTTTCTAGAACTTTATAGAATGGATGTTCAAAGAAACATTAACCTTGGACAGAAGTCTCTTGGAAGAAAAATATGTTTCCTTGGGGGCAATCTGCATACTATATAGTGTATACCTTTAAATATTAGCAAAGCACATTACCATATCAAATGCTCTGAGAAGTAAAGCAACCAGTTTAACTTGATTTTACCCAGTGTTTCCTGAACTTATTTGGACCTGGAATAGTTTTTTCATTTTTTAAAAAATTTATTGATTTGAGAGACAGAGAGGAAGGAAGAGACAGAGACAGAGAGGGAGGAAGGGAGGGCAGTGGGGGTGGGGGGAAAGAGAGAAAGAGACAGAGAGAAAGAGGGAGTGAGAAAGAGAGAGACAGAAACAGAAACATCAACTTGTTGTTCCACTTATTTATGCATTCATTGGTTGATGTGCCCGGATCAAAGACTGAGCCCTCAACCTTGGCATGTGGGGATGATGCTCTAACCAACTGAGCTACCCACCAAGACAGGAATAGGTTTTTTCGGATAACATCTATTTAGCATCCCATGAAACTAATTTTCTAAGGCTCATAGTTTGGACTGCCAACATGAATAGTCTTAGGCATTAGAAGTAGTCTAAGCAAAGAGGAAAGTACACCATTATGAGATGTTCTCTGCTAGTCTTCATGCATGCTGTGGCTTGTGGTTTTATCTTTAGTCAACAGAGACTTTGAAAAATCATGCTCCTCAGTTAGCCATTGGTTATCAAGTCTCCAAGATAGTAAAATTTTTAAATCTCTCAGGTTATTAGCTTTAGCCTTTTTTTCTTCCTCATAAAAACATGAAATCTAACAATCAATCACCTCAGATACAAAACATCAACTCAAAACAAAAACACAAGAAAAGTTCTCATCTCCAGGATCTATTTGAAACATAAAATTAGGTCAGGTTAATATCTGCAGAATATATCTGCTTAGGTGAAGATTATGTCATGATTTATTTTTGGTTCTAATCTTTTCACTGGATCATTAGGTAACCTAGGATAAATTAATTCCCTTAAGGCTAAACTGAGACATATGGGTGCTATTTCAAAATTATCTTATTTTGTAATCCTTAGTAGTTATTCTAATGATTTCAGAAAAATTTTTGGTTTGGTTTCTTCTGAGTAGGTCACAAGAATTATATGTTGAATTTATTACAGCATTTATTTTCCTCCAATATAATTTATAGACAGACTTTAAACAATTTACAATTATTTCAAAGCAGGTAACAATCGCTTTGTTTTACTGTGAAGTATAACTTACAAAATTAAAAATGTATAGGTAGTGTAAAGAACAATGGTAAAATTAATCTTTGTAACCCAGTTCCAAAAGGTATTTTTTAAAATTAAGATTTTACTTATTTATTTTAGAGAGGGGAAGGGAGGGAGAAAGAGGGGGAGAGAAACATCAAAGTTCGAGAAAAACATCCATGGATCAGTTGCTTCTTGCAGGCCCCTGACCTGGGACCTAACCTGTAACCCAGACATGTGCCCTTACCAGGAATTGAAACTTTCAGTTTTGGGGAATGATGCCCGACCCACTGAGCCATACCAGTCAGGGACAAAAAGTATTTTTTAAACATCAGTTTCATGTCCTCTTAGAGTGGTTGAGTGCTGTGTGGAGAAAGGGCAAAGGTGGGCCATGAGTTGCAGTTGGGTTCTTGCCAACCCCAGTCAGCAAGACATATGCTCTACGTAACCAGCCCTCCTTGGAGGGCTATTTTTTGAGTAAAATCCTTGGGAGGAGCCTGGCACCCCATGGATTTAACAAAATGTTCCTCTCAACCACACTCAGAATTCTCTCTTGGAGGAGATCTGTCAAATATGATATTTTTCATCTCGTTATATTTCCAGTGATGTTTGAAAGCTCTCCTAGATTGGGCCTAGGTATGCTCCTCAGTCCACCTCTCTTCTTTTTGAGTGGGATAACCACGTAGAAAAAAAACCCCAACTTTTTCTTGTTATCAGGGGGTGTCTTAGGAGAGGCATCAATATCTTTCCTAAACAGACCATAAGGCTTCTAAGAGTGAGGCCTTTGTTTTCTTCCCAAAGAAACTATATTGATGAAATATATGGTTTTGCAGCAGCAACAGGCCCTGTAATGAAGGCATTTCCCAAGTGACTTTTGATAGATGAAATCAGTGATTATGGAATAAGGTCTTGGATCCAATTGATTGGTTCAGGTCCCATTCTTTAGCATGAAATTTCTCATTAACCAGGACTTATTGTCCCATTCCCGTTCTGTATGGGAGGGAAGGGAAATTGTGAAAGAGTTTGCCATTCATTTCGCTTTGCACTTTTCTGTTTCAGCATTTACCACATGTTATTATAGTTAATTATTTAATAGCTTATATCCTCCTTTATAAGTGGATACTCTCCTTGGTGATAATGATATTGTTTTATTCTCCTTTGTTAAGTGACCCAGTGCCTAGAACAATGCCTACCACTCATTGGGTATTTATGCCAACTTAGTGAATGAAAGAACAGATATTTGGATGGTCTGTTTCTAATTGACTCTTTGAATGAATTAAATAGGAAGCAGCACATGGTGTAGTGCCCTAACTAGCTGGGTGGCTAACTTACTCTTCTGTTTCTTTAGATCTGTAAATAATATGGTTGGATTAGGCTAGGCATTATTAACCAGGGATCGGTGGGCTCCAAGGTGCTTTTGACCCCTCATGCCATGCGAAGTTAAAAATCAAAGGACCAATGACTTTGTAGAGATTTATCATACTACTCCTTAACGTTTACTGCAACTGCAATAACAAATATGTGGAAACTAAAACTGCATTAGGCCTGTGACTATACACATTTGTAGACACTCTCATCCCCTTATGCATAAGGGGATCTTATCCAGATGGCCTTAAAAGATAAAAACATGACAGATTCTGATTTTTAAAATTTTATTGTTTTTTAAAGATTTTATTTATTTATTTTTAGACAGACGGGAAGGGAGGGAGAAAGAGAGGGAGAGAAACATCGATGTGTGGTTGCCTCTTGCTCACCCCCCCAACAGGGACCTGGCCCACAACCCAGGCATGTGCTCTGACTGGGAATCCAACGGGCGGCCCTTTGGTTCACAGGTCGGCATTCAATCCACTGAGCCACACCAGCCAGGGCTCTGATTAATTTTTTTAATGCTTCTTATCTAAATTCTCAGCTTGTAGCCACTCCTAACAGGCGGCTGACCAGTGGGGTGAGTGCTTCATATGTACAGGGCACTTGCTAGGAAGGTACTCAGATATTAGGGGTAGTGTCCTTGATCCCGTGTGGCTCAGTTGGTTGGGCGTGGTCCCGAAAGGTACGGGATTCCATCCGGGTCAAGCCACAAGCCTGGGTTGCAGTTCGCCTTGTCACGGTTGGAGGGCGTAAGAGAGGTAACCCATTGATGTTTTTCTCCCTCTTTCTCTGTGCCTTCCTCTCTCTAAAAATAAATAAAATCTTTAGGGGGAAAAAAAAGTGGGCCTCGCCTTAAGGAGGCTGGGAATCTGACCACCAAGGCAGAGGAATATTTAACAGAAAGATTCGACGGGCGGTGGGACTGACCATAGACGCAGAGATGGATGCAGACAGCTGAGATCAGAAAACCAACTCGGCATGGACTTGGGCGGTGTGTCGGGGGTACGTGGTGAGGGTAGAGAACCTCCGACTCGCTCTTGAGGTTGCAGTGCGCCAGGCCTGGGCGATGCCTCCTCGCCGCCCTCTCCCCCGCCCCCGGCCTCCATGCCTCCCAGGAGGCTGAGCGGCCGCCAAATCAGGACGTCCCAGAGTTTCTCCGCAGTCGGTGGCTCTGAAATGGCCTTTTGTTGTAAAACTTGGGTTTGGAAGGAGGCAAAGGGAAAGTGGTGGAAAAACTTACGGGGCGGAGACGTGAGCGGCGAAAGGGAAGGCGACCAAAGAGAGGAGGTCCCAGCCAGGACCAAGACAGAAAAGCCTCTCTCGCGCTTCCCCTGGAGGCGCCCGCCTTCGGCCACCTCCGAGTTTCAGCTCTTTCCGGCAGTTCCAGCTGGGGAGCAGCACTCCCAGCACGCTATCCCCCACCCATATGGGCCCGCTTTCTCTGGGCAATGGCAGTTCTGGACGTGGACGCGAGTTCGCGTCCCACCCATCCCCGCTTCCATCTCTGAGTTTGTTTCCGACCCATTTCTCCAATCCTTCCCCTTCCTTGTTATACCAATTCCCGGTGACGCCCAAACTCCCTCAACTCAGGCGCGAGGGACGTGGTCGCGAGAGGAACGGTAACCCGACCGACCAGAGACCGCCTCCCTCCCGACGCTTTTCCTTTCGCACGCCAGGTTCGCGCCGGCGCGAGTACGCGCCCTGTGCGCTGGCTGGCTGGCGCGCACGCGCCCGAGCGCGCTCCGGGGCGGGGCGAACAGCTTGAGCCCCGGCGAGGTCGGTGTGGATCCGCTGGCGGTCTGGCCCCTAGTCGCAGCTGCGATTCCCAATCCGCCCGCCGGCGGAGGAGGGAAGCGGAGAAAGGGGCGGGCGGAGGCGGGGCGGCGTCCGACTCTGGGAGAGCCGAGGGAGCAGCACGGCGGCGACGTCGCCGGCTCTGGAAGAGGCGAAACAGGCGGCGGAGCTCCTTTCCTCTTCTCAGACCCCGGAGCGCCCGGGACGCAGAGCCCGGAACTGGGGGGACGCGGCGACTGTGGGGGCCCGCGGTAGGTGAAGCTGAGCGTGCTGGGTGGAGGAGGTTGGTGGGGGATAAAGCGGGCAGAGAGGTGCAGAGAGCGGGCTTGAGGGAGGGCACTGGGGAAGGGATAGTTGTTGGGGGTTGGGTACGGAGAGGAGGGGACGTGAGCCCTTGGGACTTGGAGTGTCCAGATGGTGAAAGGCTTTTGGGGTCTGGGGTGGGCCGAAGCACACCGGTCCGAGTTGGGGTGTTTCCTGAGGCATAGGCCGGGGAAACAATGGAGTGAGGGGGTTCTCTGGTGTTACCGAGTGGGGGGGTTATTGGATTTTAAGAAACAACAAGAGATGGAAAATAATGAAAGAATGGGTTATTTTAGGAGAAGTACAATGAATTAGGAATGCAGTTGGGATGCGTAAGGTTATCTGTGTGGGTGCCGGAGGCCTTCAAGATTTGGGGACAAAGTGGAGGCCCTGGCCACGTAGCTCAGTTGGTGAGAGCGTCCTCCGGGTAAGCTAAGGTTACCGGTTCGATGCCTGGTCAGGGCACGCTCAAGAATCAACCAATGAAATCGATGTTTCTCTCTCTCCCTTCCTCTCTCTAAATCATTAAAAAAAAAAAAAAATTGGGGGACAAAGTGAGATTTGCAGATGAGAGATAGAAGAGCATTCTTGGAATTGAGAGGAGGACATGAACGAAAAATAATGAAAAGTGGGGCAGAGAAATAAAATAGATGTGGTTTGGGCTTGAATTAAAGCAGAAGGGTACAGCCAGTTAGAGAGCATGGGGTAGGTGGGCTGGAGTGGCCTTTTTTCTCCTAGTTTCATCCAGGATGATTGGGTTCTTTCAGAAGGTGGATCTTTCTCAGGCTCGTCCTTCTGCTAAGGAGTACAGGCTATTCTTTTAATAATTTGATTTTCATTTGTAGTCTGTTTCATTGATAAAGCACGCCTGTAAGAGTTATTCCTCCTCTATTCATCAGGTTATGCACGTAATTTACCTGTGGTTAATGAAGCAGGAGAGGTCAGATAACCAGAAACAGGCATCTTGCTTTTGAGTCAGGTCAGTTATAATGCAGAGTTCAAGGTATTTGGGGTAGAATCAAGACCAAAAGGTGATGAATAGCCTTGATAAAATCGAAGTTATCTGCACTTTGTTAGACCTGCAGTTTCTCACTGAGAAAATTTTACGTATCATCTGCTACTGGTTTTAAGTTTGTGGAAGAGAGTTTGTGTGCTGCCTCAAGAAATTCTTGATGTCGATTTCAAATTAGAGGGCTGCTTTATACCTTCCAGTTGGAATGGAAGTGACTTGAAAATCACCTTATTTAAAAATATTGTGGGAAAGTATTTCTGGAGTTAGGATCTTTGCATTTCCTTGATACTTGGATTACCAGGCTAAATTTTGAATGGTATTAGATAACAAGATTGTTCATTTTGAAATTGTAGTTACCTTTATGTGTTCATAAATAGTCCACGTTAAGCTTTGTATTTGTTGGGCATTAAGTTTTGCTGACTCATCTAAGATTTCTGGGAATTCATCAGTTTATGTTTTTCCCAGCTAGGCCTTGGATGGTAGCATTAGACTGCTTTATAAAGGTCCAAAAATAATCATCTAAGCTGTCCCTCTTGTTATATGTTATAAAAACTGAACAAAGCAAGGAGTGAGTACAGTGTCCTCATTAGTGATAATGTAGCTCCTTATTGACCCTTTCTGTGGGTTAGGCAAGGTGCTAAGATTGTTGTAGATGCATTATCTCATTTAACTTTTTAAAAAGATTTTATTTATTTATTTTTAGAGAGAGGGGGAGGGAAGGTGAAAGAGAGGGAGAGAAACATCAGTCAGTTGCTTCTCCTGTGCACCCCAAGCAGGAATGAGCCTGCAGCCCAGGCATGTGCCCTGACCAGGAATGGAACCAGCGACCTTTGGCTTTGTGGGACAGTGCCCAACCAACTGAGCCACACTGGTCAGGGCTATCTCATTTAATGTAATCCTCACAATTATTTCCTGTTTTTTAAAGTAAGAGGTGAAATAACTTACTGAGGTCACAGAACTAGTAAGTAAAGCCAAATTCAGACCCAGCTCCGTTGGATGCCTTTAAATCTTCACTGTGTGGTGGGTCTTCCAACTTTCTCCTCCAATCTTGGTTTTAGTACAAGCAGCATGAATTGGTTGCAACTTGGTTTTGATATGATATCAGTGATTTAGGTGAAGATTGAGTTAGTGGGCTACACCTGTAGAGTTAATTGAATGTTTGCTCCTGCGATGTAACAAATTTGGGGGCCTGATAATAGGGCTAAAACATATTGCTAAGGGTTTGTCCTATGAGCACAGTTAATTTTCTGTTTAGTGTGCTGCTGAAGTATTGCACATATGTGGCACTCTTCCTTGTAGAAGTCAAGACAGCCAGTTGTGGAACCAAAACCAATTCATACTGGAAAACAATTGAAAACTGCTGAGTGCTCAAGTGCCGTCCAAGCACCTGTTGAGTCCACAGTTGGTACTGGCGTTATCTCTAAATATAGATAGGATCCTCTTAGAAACCCCAAGTGAAACAACTAGAACTGAGAGAAACAGCTGGGACCTGAGGGAGGAGCCATAGGTTACTGGCCAAAACATCAGCATAGCCCCTGGAGGCTGATCCAGGAGTAGCAAAGGGCAGATACTAGTAAATGTCAGGAGGGGAGGGAATTATTTGTTGAGCATTTCTGTATTCTAGGCATTGAACTCAGTGTGTTTTATCTATGTATTACCTCATAAGATCTTCAAACAGTCCTTAAAGGTAGGTATAAGCATTATACCCATATTTCAGCTGAGGCCCAGAAAGGTTAAATAACTTGTACAAAGTTAGTTAATAGCTGCAAAGGAAGTTTGTACATTATTATTGTTGTTATTATTTTATTTTTGTTGTTGTTATTTTGCTGCTTGGAGTTTCCCACTGTAGAAGCACCATATTAAAATTGGGAACTTAAAAGTCACATTTGCTTCTTTGTTAGAAGTAAAACTGGTTATTTCAATATTGCTGCTTCCACTGGAGACTGGAAGAACAGGCTTTTTTTTTAATGGGAAGGGGCGCCCATTCATTTATTTAACAAAAATAACTTCTTGTAGAACATAATTTAGCTTCTTGAGTTGCTTGGTATATACCTGTAGCAACATGAAAATGGCATGTCCATCCCTCCTGTATTCTGAGATTTAAAATAATTTTTAAACATTTAATCTTTTTTTATTCTTGGCAAACTGGGGATACTTTTAAAAAAATTATCCTTACCCAAGGATATGTTTATTGATTTTAGAGGAAAAGGGCGGGGGGCCCATCAGTGTGAGAGAGAAACATCAGTTGATTGCCTCCTGTGCATGTCCTGACCAGGGATCAAACCTGCAATCTTTTGGTGTGCAGGATGGGATGATGCTCCAACCAACTAAGCCACCTGGCCAGGGCTATTCTGAGATCTTGACTTTCAGGTAAGTCATCTAGGCTCTGGAGGATGACAGTGAAGCATCCTGTTACAGACTTTGACCACTTCTCTTGATATATTTTTGCCATAAAAGTTTGATGATCATTCTTGCTTGGTTACTTTGAAAAAATTGTGGTAGAATAGACATAACAAAATTTACCACTGAAACCATTTGTAAGTGTACAGTTTAGTGGCATTAAGTGTAATCACATTGCTATGCAGCTATCACCACCATCCATCTCCAGAACACTTTTTATCTTCACAAACAGAAACTCTGTATCTACTAAACAATAACTCCCTATTTTCTTTTCCTAGCCCCTGGCAACTACCATTCTACTTTCTGTCTCTGTGAATGTAACTAGTCCGGATACCTCATGTTAATGGAATCATAGTATTTATCCATTTGTGGCTGGCTTATTTAGCATAGAGTTCTCAAGGTTTATCATTGTTTTAGCCTGTGTCAGAATTTTGTTCCCTTTTAAGACTGCATGGTATTCCACTGTATGTGTATACCACACTTTGCTGATCCATTCATCAATAGGTACTCGGGTTGTTTCCACCTTTTGGCTATTGCAAATAATTCTGCTGTGAGGATTGTTATACAAACATCTGATTGAGTTCTTGCTTTCAGTTCTTTTGGATGTATACCTGGAAGTAGGATTTCTGGGTCATGTGGTAATTCTGTGTTTAATTTTTTGAGGAAAGTTAGTTACTTGTAAATAGTGGTATTATTACGTGTTCACCTGAAGGTATCGCTTGGCCTTATGTTTGAGGGATGATGTTTCCTCTGCTGATGTTTTCTGTACTGTTCATAGGACACTTGTACTGGAAATGATTCAAAAGGAAATGATTTACCCAGTTTTCATGGCTTTCTCTTAGCTTCTACCTACTTATATTTATCATGACATCTGGCAAGCACATTAAAATACATTTCAACTTAGCAATAAAAGTTCTTTTGAAAATCTTTTAGACATTTCAGCTGTAGTGAATAAAGTGGGAGTTTTTGTTCTGTAGTGTGAAATGTATCCAGTGTGGAAGGAACCATTCGTTACGACCTTTTCAGTTGTACCTGTAAATGCGGGTAATCATCTCAAGAACTTATCTGTATGTGTATGTGAAAAATATGTCAGTAGTATAACATTCAGTTTACTTTACTGCCTTTGATTGAAATGTAAGGTACCTTTTTCATTTTAAAATGTTTTACATGTATGGGCTACTGATTACTGCTTATCTTTGGTATACCTTCCTCATTCGTTGAATAAGGTTTTAGTGTCAGCTATAGGCTTTAAATATTTCAGGAAGGTAGCTGTGATATAGGAAGTAAAATTGGCCGAAGTCATTTATTTGATTCCATTTTTTCCCCCTCCCTTCATATGTGGGAGATGACACACAGTACGAATACAATAGGTTAAAGTAGCCACAGACTGACAGTGAACTGTCTCTTAAGATGAGTCTAACCTCCTATATCATTTTTTCTAAATACCACCAGGAGGTTAATTATCCCTGCGTCTTGCTTCTTGAGATCATTGGGTTCTAAAAAAAACTTAAGGCTCATGTGCCGCTTTCTGGGAACCACATAGGAAATTTAGTAAGCTCATACTTACCTTGGAGGTGGTATGTTGATTCTGAAATATTTTTATTTTTTTCTTTTTTCAAAAGATTTTATTTATTTATTTTTAGAGATGGGGAAGGGAGAGAGAAAGAGAGGGAGAGAAACATCAACGTGTGGTTGCCTCTTGCGCCCCCCCCCCCCCCCCCCAACAGGGACCCGACCCACAACCTAGGCATGTGCCCTGACCAGGAATGAAACCGGTGACCCCTTGCTTCGCAATCCCGAGCTCAATCCACTGAGCCATACCAACCAGGGCTGATTCTGAAATGTTTCTAAAGATTTAAAGTTTGTAAACACGTTTTCTTTAGGTTGCTGGATATTAAGGGTTGGTCAGAGGCCAGCATTTAGTATCCGTGTTCAACTCTACCATGGCAGCCTTTAAGGGCAGGTTTCTGAAGTATATATATCACCTTCAACACAGATTCTGCAGCAGCCCCAGGCCCTTAAAACATTCTGCAGGGTCTGAGGATGTAGCCATCTGCTGAAGGCAACTTCTGCAGTCATTGTTCTATGACTAATATGTGGTTAGGGGTTAGCAAGGAATTCTTACTAGCTTAAACCCTAAATAATAACCTTGGATTGCTGGTAAGGAGGATTTTTACATTACTTAATTAGCAAAATGACATGCTTACTAGTTGTAGAGGGTGTTTATGTATGTTCTTTAGAATTGGCTAAAGGGTATTGGGACCGAGGAGAAGAAGGAGGTGTTTGATGAGGCAATTATATGATTGTAGATGTATCATTATAGATACATGAAGATGTCTTTTGGATTTGAAGATGCCGCCAGTGATGTTAGTTCCTGTTGACCTGTTTAGGATTGAAAAGATCATTTTGAAAAACCTACAGTCTTCCCTTTCTTGAGTACATGTGATCTGTAAATGATTTGCTGTTGTTTTAAGGCTAAAGCTAGTAGTAGAGCAATGCTTTTCTTTAAAGTAGCCACTTGGTCTCTGATTATAACACACGAGTGTGGTCAGCTCACTGCTGGCTCTTCCTGGTTATCTCCTAGTATTACACTGACTCAGAATATGCATCAGTGTGTAATGGAAGTGACTCTTCAGCCTACTTTGTTTGGTTATCCTCTTACATCTTTATAGTAAATTGTCTTCATTGCTTACCTGCATATCCTGCACATGCTCTCAGTACAAGGATCTCATCATAAGAAGCTTCCACACATTTGATGAAAACGATGAAACTTGTCTGTGAGATGGAATGACAAGAAGCTAAAGTATTGTACTTGAATGATAGGTGGCACAGAACCATTCCAGACTAAATCAGCTGTTTAGCTTGGATACAAACTTGATGCTTTGTTATATCTTACTAGTCAGTACCCAGTTGTTTTCTTGAGATAATTTATCTGATTCCTTGATAAGTGGTCAGTGCTTTAAACAAGGCTTAGTTGGGTAATCTTTTTCACCTTTGTCACTACTCAAAGCTTGTACACATTTTATGTCGGTTTTACAGGTTAATATTTGACATTTGTCATTAGTCTGCCTGTTTGTGGTGTTATGATGATCCTGTAAGTTAGACTACAAAGTATTAATATGTGATGCCATGTAATTTGGGAGCAAAGGAAACAATGCAGCAACAACGATGACTAAATTTGTGTTTGGGCATCTAATTTGATGACATAGGAAAAGCTCTTGAAAAAGGAGGGATATTTGGTACCTTCATCCTGATTACTTGTACTTGAAATCTTAACATTTAAGTAAGATTAAATAGAATTATATTTAATTTTTACATGATTATATTTTTGATTAGGTGGTAAAGCTGAGAACACACCATTCTTTCATACTCTACTGGCTAATCATTTCCACTGTGAAATAATTCCAAGTATATTATTAAACTTCTTGGCAGATGAACTTTTTGCAGCCTGAAATGTGGATTTACCGAGTGGTGTTAGTTATGATCAGGCTAATACTAAGAGTATATTTATAATATTCCTATATTGTAATATTTTTCTTCTAATTGCTTATTAAAATAGGGAAGCTGTATGACACATTAAGAGCATGGACCTGTTAGCTCTATCACATAGGAGTTGCTAATAAGTAGAATTATAGTTAGCTGGGCAAAAATTAACTTTTGGGGAGCGGGACCATGAAGGTCCTACATTCTATCAACAACAACAACTAAAGAAGAGTACAAATTGGGTGCACAGATCTGGCTTTGAATTTCTGCTCCTCTACCTGCTCCCTGTGGTGACTTGTTCAAGTCATTTAATTTCTCAGAGCCTGTGCCTCTGAATCTGCAAAATTGGTGGTAGTAGTAATTCCTACCACAGAGTTGTTAAGACTGTTGAATTTTTTTCTTTCAGGTGAAATTCACATAACATAAAAACTCTTTTAAAATATACAGCACAGTGGTATTTATTACAGTCACAGTGTTGTACAACCATCACTCTATCTAGTTCCAGAACTTTTGTATCACCATCAAGGGAGATATGGTTCCCATTAAGCATTCACTCTTCATTTTCCCCTCCTCCTCCCTCTTGGTAACTACCAGTTTGCTTTCTGTCTCTACAAATTTATCTATTCTGGATATTTCAAATACATGGAACGATACAGTAAGTGACCGTTTCTTACACTGAGTGTCTCGTTTCTTTCACTCAGTGTAATGTTTTTGAGGTTCCTTCTTGTATCAGTACTTCATCTCTTTATAGCTGAATACTATTCCATTGTATGGATAGATCACGTATTGTTTATCCGTGTATCTGTTGATGGACAGTTGTGTCATTTTCACTTTGCCTTTTGTGAATAATGTACCAGTATTTGTTTGAATGCCTATTTTCAGTTCTTTTGGGTCTATACCTGAGAATGGAATTGCTGGGCCATATAATATTTCTATATTTAACTTTTTGAGGGATTGTCATACTGTTTTCCACAGAGACTGCATCATTTTACATTCCCACCAGCAGCGTTCGAGGGTTCCAGTTTCTCCACACCCTTGCCAACGCTTGTTATTTTCCTTTTATTTGTCTGTAGCCATTTCAGTAGGTGTGAAGTATATCTTATTATGAACTTGATTTGCATTTTCTTAGTAACTAGTGATGTGGAGCATCTTTTCATGCACTTACTGGTCATTTGTGTATCTTTGGAGAGAGAGATGTCTAAGACCTTTGCCCTTTTTAAAAATTGGATTGTCTTTTTGCTGAGGTAGGACCATTGAATTTTAATGGCTATCAGACATTTAGCTCAGTGAGCACACATAGTATGTACTCAGTAATGACTAACTAATAATAAAGTTAGAATTATTTTTGCTGCATGTGGTCTGAATTGGAAGGCTGAAAAAACTTTGACTTTTCTAAATTGGAGTGGAGAGGCAACAGAACTTATTTGTTGTGAGTAAAGGTTTGTTTGACTGTGTCAGTGTTGGTACTTTGCTTTTAATTGATGCTCCCAAGTCAGGAAATTAGACACACCCAAGCAAATACTAGCTTATCTTTGGCAGAAATCAGTACAGTAGGTCCTTACTTAACGTTATTGATGACATTCTATGACTTTTAGTGAAATGTCGTATAACAAAACCAATTTTACCAAAGGCTAATTGACAAAAACAAGAGTGAAGCTCCTGTGGCATCTCATCAATGTTATAACAAAATGATATTGAACAAAATGGTGTTATTTGAGGACCTGCTGTAGTGCCATCTAGTTATAGATGAAATTTAGATTATTATATTTTATTTTATTTTTATTTTACCCTATGTGATATTTGCTATAAATACTACAATCAAAATTTGTTTGCTAACTGGATCAGGGAAGCCTACTTTTTATATCTATCTAAAGTATGAACTTTATATATTGTCGTATTTTTATGCTTATTGCAACTTGGATATATTGGCTGGTCAAAAGAAGATAGATGAGACTAGGAGATCAAAGTAATTATTAATTTAGAATCTTACTCTCTAGTCAGGATTGTACCATCTTGAACCGATGAATATATTTTGCTAGGTTTATAGTTAGACAAACTCATTTCATTATGTCATGATTTGGAGTGAGGCAGTAGCTGTAATGAGAATATAGAGAAAACTATGTGCAAGTCTGAATTTTGGTTATTTACTTGGAAAAGGCAGCAAAGAGGGGAAATGTGTGCTTTCAGGAACTGGTGATTATTCAGCTCCCTCCTGAAGCCCACCTGTCCTTCCACCCCTGCCCTGCTTCTGAGCTTTGAATGTCTCAGCTCTGAACGCTCCTTTCTTTGTTGTGCTTCTGTGCCTTTGCCCGTTCCCTAAACTCTGCCTGCAGTGCCTTCTAAGTCTCACGGTGACTTGCCTTTGTGAATGCTCAGGCAGACCAAGCACCCCTTTTGGGCTTTTAATTCTGTTACATACTTTCATAACAGTACTTAACATAGAGTGTTTTTAAAAACATGTGTTAAATTTTTTAAAGGAGTACAGGCACATGGCAGAAAAAATTGAGTGGTACAGAAGTAAATGGTGAAAATAATTTTCCTGGTTTTCTTCCCCAGAGGCAGTCATTAATAGGACTTTCTCTTCTGTATCCTTCCAGAGTTGTTGAGTGCTGATACAGGAATTTTTATAGTATATGAAATGCTTATTTTTCTCTTAATTTCTTTTGCAAAGGAAAAAATTCAAGCATTATAGAAATATATAGAGTGAAAAGTTAAGGGTCCCATTTCCCTTGATCCTTAATTCTTGTCCTTCCCATATAGTAAGTGTCCTTCTCAACAACATTCCTCTCTTCAGAGGTAATCCTGTTTTAAGCCCTTTCAGCTTGTTCCACTTACATGTACATATTTATATAAAATATTTTTGCATGTATTGTTGTTTTTATGACTTTTATATATTCTTTAACTTCCTCTATATATCCATGGTAGTTTCTAACAATGTTTCAGCGAACACTTTTTTCTGTGCTTCTCGTTGGACATATGTGAGTGTTTCTCTAGGTTGCTAGAAGGGAATTTCTGGGCGAAAGGGTGTATTCTAAAAATTTTGTTGAATACTGCCAAATTGCTTTTTTAAAAAAACTTTTTGCCCTGAGCAGTGTGGCTTAGTTGGTTGGGTGTCCTCCTGCACAGTGAGGACAGTGACCAGTTCGAAATCCGGTCAGGGCACTTGCCTGGGTTGAGAGTTGGGTCCCTGGTCTGAACTAGAGACAACCGATTGATGTTTCTCTCTCACATCGATGTTTCTCTCCCTTTCTTTCTTCCTCCCCTTCTAAATAAATAAATAAATGAAATAAAAACTTTATTTTTGAAACAATTTTAGATTTGTAGGAAAGATAGTACAGTGTTCCCATATATTCTTCTTCCAGCTTCCCCTATTATCAACATCTTTCATAGTCATTGGACCTGTTATGAAAACTAAGAAATTAACATTGGTACAATAGTAGTAAGCTCCAGATTTTATTTGGATTTTCCTGGTTTTTCCACTACTGTCCTAAAAAAGTTGTAGGACCCAATTCAGGATGTCGCAGTGGAGTTGGCTGTCGTGTCTCTCTAGTGTCCTCCTTCCTATCTGTGACAGATTCTCAGTTTTTCCTTGTCTTTTTCACTGCCTTGACACTTTTTAAGAGTACTGGTCAGGAATTTTGTAGGACATTTCTTAAGATAGGTTTGTCTGATGTTTCCTTGTGATCAGACAGAGGTTATGGATTTTGGGGAAGAATACCACAGAGGTCATGTGCCCTTCTCTTTGTATCATATTGGGATAGATGATATCAACCTGTTTTATTACTGGCGATGTTAAATTAAACTTGGCGACTTGATTAAGGTGGTGTCTGTCAGGCTTCCTCACTGTAAAATTTCGGCTTTTCCCATTTGATATTCTATGAGTCACTAATTCCAGCCCCCACTTAAGTTCCACCTCCTAGAGGGAGAGGTGTCAAAGAATTTGGACATTTAAAAAAAATATTTTATATATTTATCCTTAGAGAGTGGAAGGGAAGGAGGAAGAGAAAAAGAGAAACATTGATGGGTTGCTTCTCACACACACCCTGGCCGGGGGACCAGGCCCGCAACCCACACATGTGCGGGGACCGGGAATCCAACCAGGACCCTTCATTTTGCAGGACGACACCCAACCAGCTGAACCACATAGGTCAGGATGAATTTGAACATATGTTTATACCGCTGCAGTAATAAAAGGTATTGTAGGGAGATATTTTGAGACTATGCAAATATACTGTTTCACTTTAAAAGCTTCACCTGTTAATTTTCGCATTCATCAGTTGATCTTGCCTGCCGCAGTTATCACTGTGGTATTCTAATGCTTATTTTTCATTTCTCTCATCACTTCTACATTTATTAGAAGTTTCCTGTAAGGAGGCTTATGCTTTGTCCCTCATTTATTTATTTAATAATTTATTGGCATCACTATGGACTCATGGATATTTATTTTCTTTTTTGGATCATAACATTATTTACTTTGTTGCTCATTCAATTACTTTTTAAAAACCTGTAACAATTTACACACTCCTACCAGTAGTTGTGATAACAAACTTACATACTTACAATATTGGCTATTATCTGACGAATTAAAACATTGTTTTATTTTTCCTGATGAAACATGAGGTTGAATGTGTTTTATATGGTTATTGACTATATTTCTTTGTGAATCATCTTTTTATATACTTTGCCTGTTTTTAAATTGGGTTTTTGGTTTTATAGAAGTTTTACGCTCTGGGTTTTAATCCTCCATTAAATATAATTATTTTCCTTTTAGGAAAAACTATTTTCCTTCTCTCTATTTTAAATGACAAAAGTAATACACTTATTATAAAACATGTATAAAGTGAAAAGTGAATGTCTCCTCATGCTTTCTTCAGTCTCATTCCGTATGCATAGTACTGTTCTTACATCACAGGCTAACAGTTTGGTATTTTTCTTTCAGAACTTTTCTGTATAGGTGCAGAAATATATACATAGGTGTTGTGTGCACATGTTAGTGTGTGTGTATATGTGTATATATGTATATATATAAAAGCATACTTTTTTATAGTAATAAGATAATAGAATATTAGTTCTTTAGTTTTGCTTTTATCACAGAGTTAACAAATCATTGAGTTACCAAATATAGAATACTAATATGTTGTAAATGTGTGTTTCAGTGTCTTTCACTGGACTATAAGATCCTTTGTATAGAGAGCGTGCTTCTTTCTACTGTAAAGGTATTCCTTTTTCTGTGTTGATGATACCACCATCCATCCATTTGCTAATGCCAGAAGTATTTTAAAGATTGTATTTACTTATTTTTAGAGAGTGGGGAAGGGAAGAAGAAAGTAGGGGATAGAAACATCAGTGTGTGGTTGCCTCTCCTGCACCCCCCACTGGGGACTTGACCTGAAACCCAGGCATGTGCCCTGACTGGAAATCGAACCAGCAGCCTTTCAGTTTGCAGGCCAGTGCTCAATCCACTGAGCCATACCAGCCAGGGCTATTTTTTTTTTAAACAGTTTTATTGGGTGCTTACTATCTTTCTGATACACAGAAGTAAAATAAGACTAAAAATCCTTGCCTGCATACAGCTTATTGTCTAGTAGGGGAAGACGGATATGAAGCAAAGTAGTAAAATATTTAGTGTTTCAGTTGGTGATAACTGGTATTCAAAAATAAATCCAGAAAACAAAATCAGGAAAGGTGATAGAGATGTTCTGTTAGCCTGTGACTATGTGTGTGCATGCCAGAGAAAGAGAGGGGAGGGGAGAGAGAAGGGCAGGCCTTGCTGAGAAAATAAAATTTGAGCATAGACTTAAAAGTCATTATTGATTCATTTCTCTTCCTTATACCTCACATCAGATCCATCTCCAATTATTGTTGATTTTTGTCTTCAAAATACACCTCAAAGCTACTCATCAAGTAGGTGGATTAATTTGACAGTAGGAGTTTGTAAAAGTTTTCTCCTGATTGTTTCAATATTTTCAGTGAATTAGGAATCAGCATTCAACTGAGAAAGAAGATAGGGAAGAGGAGGTAATGGAAGTTTGTGGAGAGGCCACAGGTGTGAAGCCGTTCAGGAGAGTGGGAAAATGGCTGAAGCACGGAAATAGTATATGATTGCCAGGTGGCATTAAGGGTCCCTTGAGATATGTGGTCATGCATTTAAAGTGAGATTAGTCAGTATGGTTTTTTGCACCAACCATATTCAGCTGCAGTGGTATATTTTTGGAGTGGATTTAACCAGAGAGAGGTTTTACCAAGATAGTAAAACAAAACACATGAGGGCTAAGGGACAGAGGATAGAGACTTTCGGACAAGATGGCAGCACAGGCAGCATGGCTTGCCTCTTTGTACAATCACATCAAAATTACAACTAAAATATAGAACAACTATCGTTCAGAACCATCAGAAATCAATTGAATGGAAGTCTGACAACTATGGAATTAAAGAAACCACATCCATCCAGACTGGTAGGAGGGGTGCAGATATGGAATGGGCTGGTCCCTCACTCATGTGTGGTAGATAAAAATTCATGAGGGATATCTCAGGAGCGAGGATTCCAAGCCCCACACGAGGCCCCCAGCCCAGGATTCCAGTGCCAGGAAGGTAAGTCCCCACAACTTCTGGCTGCAAAAACCAGCAGGGATTGAGTCGGTAGAAGAAACTGTTGGAACCTCAAGCAGTTCCTTTTAAAGAACCCACAAATGGACTCACCTACTCAGACTCACTCCCCCTGAGCTCCAGCACTGGGGTAGCAGCTTGAAAGGCACGAGTGGTATACAGGGAGAAACTGAAGTGTCTGGCATCAAAATGAGCAGAGGCCATTTCCCCTTTTTCTAAACCCTCTCCCCACAGAGCATATATATAAATAAACTGGTGTCATATCTGAGACTCCACCAACCTGGCTAACACTGACCTGCTCTGGAGATCCCGAGAGACTGTGCCCCACCCAACTTATGGGCCCACCCAAGCTGCTTGTATGGCTGGTCTTGGCTCATGCTTCACACCTTTCTAAATCCTCTCATACAAGCAACAGCTTACCTCAGTGAGCCCCAGGCCTGGCACTAGCAGCAGCCAGCCTAGATTCACAGCTTGGCTTTGCCTGGGATTCTCCAATCCCAGCACAAGTAGCAGCCATCTCAGACTGCTTCATAGCTTAGGCAGGTGGCCCTGGGCAAAACATAGGTGGGCACTGACCTTGTCCTACACCACCTGGGAAATCCCAGGACCAGTGCACCCAGTGGACAGCTAAAGACAAGTTGGAGGACCACCACCCTGGCCCTGCACAGCTTATCCTCCATGGAGGGTAGAGATTGGTCGTAAGTGGTTAGAGCCAATCCTTGCAGCTCTGACTGACCAGGGTCAATCCCTTCCACTGATCTGCCAAAAGCAAACAAAGCTCAACTACCAGGGGAGGGTGTACTCAGCCCACACAAAGGGCACACCTTGATTACCCAGCTTGGGTGATAGGGGAGGCCGTGTCACTGAACCCTACAGGACACAGAGCCAAAGCAGCTCTACCTAATCCATAGAAACAAACACAGGGAGGCTGCCAGAATTACGAGGCAAAGAAACATGGCCCAAATGAAAGAACAGATCAAAACTCCAGAAAAAGAGCTAAATGAAATGGAGATAAGCAATCAGATGCAGAGTTTAAAACACTGGTTATAAGGAGACTCAAGAAACTTAGTGAGGACCTCAGCAGCATAAAAAAGACCCAGTCAGAAATGAAGGATACACTAATTGAAATAAAGAGCAATTTACAGGGAAACAACAGTAGAGTGGATGAAGTCGAGGAGCATTTAATGATTTGGAACATAAGGATGCCAAAAAAAACACAACAAAACCCAAACAAACAAAAATCCAATCAGAACAAGAAGGAAAAAAGAATAAAAGAAAATGAGGATAGTATAAGCAGCCCCGGGGACTACTACAAGAGGTCCAACATTCACATGATAGGGGTGACTGACCTGGATAAGTCCCTCCCATTGATCTGTCAACAGCAAATAAAGCTCATCTACCAGGGGAGGGCATACTCAGCCCACAAAAAGGGCACATCTTGATTTCCCAGCTTGGGTGAATTGAGGGAGCAGATTTCTTGCTCTTTTAATCATAGAAAGAGCAAGAAATTTGAAATCTATTTGAAAAAATAATGAAAGAAAACTTCCCTAATTTGGTAAAGGAAATAGACATGCAAGTCCAGGAAGCACAGAGAGTCCCAAACAAGTCGGATGCAAAGAGGCCCACTCCAAGACACATCATAATTGAAATTCCAAATGTTAAAGATAAAAAGAGAATCTTAAAAGCAGGAAGAGGAAAGGAGTTAGTTACCTACTGTGGTGTTCCCGTAGGACTGTCAGCTGATTTCTCAAAAGAACCTTTGTGGGCTAGAAGAGATTGGCAAGAAATATTCAAAGTCATGAAAAGCAGGGACCTACAGCCAAGACTGCTCTGCTCAGTAAAACTATTATTTAGAATCGAAGGGCAGATAAAGAGCTTCCCAGACAAAAAACTAAAGGAGCTCATCTTCACCAAACCATTATGATACGAAGAATTGAAGGGACTTATTTAAGAAAAATCAAAACTATGAACACTAAAATGGCAAAAAACACAAATCTATCAACAATTGAATCTAAAAAACAAACTAAGTAGACAAAAAGAACAGAGACAGAATCATGGTTACAGAGAGCATTTTGATGGTTGCCAGATGGGAGGCAGGTGTAGGGGAATGAGTGAAAAATGAGGGCATTAAGAAGTAATAAGGGCTCTGGCTGTTGAGGCTCAGTCGATTGAGTGCCAGCCTGTGAACCGAAGAGTCACTGGTTCACTTCCCAGTCAGGCCACATGTCTGAGTTGCTGGCCGGGTCCCCAGTAGGGGGCGAGCAAGAGGCAACCACACATTAATGTTTCTCACCCTCTCTTTCTCCCTTCCTTCCCCTCTGTCTAAAAGTAAATAAATAAAATCTGTTTTAAAAAAAGTACAAATAGGTAGTTACAGAGTAGCCCTGGGGATGTAAAGTACAATATAGGAAATGGAGTAGCCAAAGAACTTTTATACGCATGACCAACAGACATGAAACAATGGTGTGGGGAGTACCTGAGGGAGCGCCTGAGGGGTGCTGGGTGGAGGGGGGCAAAGGGAAAAATCAGGACAACTGTCATAGCATAATCAATAAAATATAATTTTAAAAAAGGAATAGAGAATATGTGTAAGGGTTGATTGTGATAATGTACTGTGGAATTTAAAGTAAGGATGGAAGAGAGGACATGAAATGGCTAAGAGATGGTCAAAAATTGGTTGAATCAATGAATTGAAGGGCCCAATGGGATCAAAAGATGTGAGAATTTTGGTATGTGAGAGACAGAGTATAAAGATAGTAGTTTGTGGTCAGACAGTAGAATATAAAAATTAAAACCATGGAGGCATTATCACGTGGTGTATGGATAAAGGACAAGATCATCAGAGTCAAGGAATTCAGAGAAATGAGATAGGAATTCAGAGAGATGGAATGTTAGAAAGATTGTAGATTTGCAATCATTTTGACTTAAGACAAAGTCTGCGTTGTAGAGAGTCACAATGTTAAAAAGAGAAAAAGAACCAATGAGATTCTCTCTCATCTATGTCTATGTGTATGATCTCTCTATTCCTTTGTATCTATCTTGAATGAAATTTATTGTAAGGATTGGTTCATGCATTTATGGGAGCTGAGAAGTCCCATGATCTGCCATTTGCAAGCCAGAGACCCAGGAAAGCTGGTGGTGTAAATTCCAGTCCAAGTCTAAAGGCCTGAGAACCAGGAACACTGTAATTCCCAGTCCAAGGGCAGACTAATGCCTCAGCTCAACAGTCAACCAAAGAGAGTGAGAAGGAAACTCCCCTTCCTCTGCCCTTTTTGTTCTGTTCTGGCCCTCAGTGGATTGGATGATACCCACTCACATTGGGGATGGCCATCTGCTTTACTCAATCTGCGTATTCAGATACTAATCTCAGATGGAAACACCCTCTAGGATACATCCAGATATGTTTAGCCAAATATCTGGGCACCTTGTCAACTAGTTAGGTTGACACATAAAATTAGCCATCATAGCCAGGTAATGGGTAATAGAGTTTTCACATAGTGTTCAAAGTAGATTTTTTTTTTAGGGAAGGTAAGGAGACTGATTTGGAAGCATCAGTGCAGGGAAGAGAGGACACTTTCCTCACTCCCAGGACCAGTGGTATGAGGGTGGGGAAATAGAGCTTTTCACCATTTGAGGGTTGTAAGGGGTGTTTGGCCTGAAAGGAGAGCCAGGTTTCAATTAGAAAAAGTTGAAGGGCACGTTCAGAGTGGAGGTTGAAAATGTAGGGCACAGTGGAAATGTTTCACAATTTGGAGAGAGGTACCCTTGCCATGTAGCTCAGTTGGTTAGAGCATATGATCCTGATATGCCAAAGTGGTGGGATGGATCCCTGGTCAGGGCCCATACAAGAAGCAATCAATGAATGCAAAAATAGAGGGACAAAAAGTGGATCCATCAACATGATCCATCCTTTCATCAGTTGTTTTAGCAGCCACTGATGATCGTTGCCTAAATCCGTTCTTTCATTAAGGCTTGCAAAATACTGATTTTTCCTCATGCCATTATTCTATATTTATTAGCTGGAATTCTTCTATAAAGATGAATTTTCCTTTATTCACTTTTTGATTACTCTGAAATGTAGTTTATACAGGAGAGGCAGAATAAATGCTTTGGCTCTTTCTCTTCATAAATGTTTAGAATAATGAAAAGAGTTAGTACCGCACTAACCTCCAGAAGTGACCAGTGAGGTTTTTTGTTTGTTTGAGTTTGATTAAGAATTGAGCCCTGGCTGGTGTAGCTCAGTGGATTGAGCGCTGGTCTATGAACCAAAGGGCCGCTGGTTCGATTCTGCAGCCAGGGCACATGCCTGGGTTGCAGGCCAGGTCCCCGGTAGGGGGCGCTCAAGAGGCAACCACACATTGATGTTTCTATTCCTCTCTTTCTCCCTCCCTTCCCCCTCTTTAAAACTAATAAAATCTTAAAAAAAAAAGAATTGATATTTACGTATTTAATGTTTCAGGCACTGTAGACATTATTCTTATTGGTATTCATATTGTCCTATCTTAGTCTAATAAGCACCCATTTAAGTTAACTCCTATGTCTTTTATAAGACTCCATTAGTGTTTGATGGCTATTTTGCTTTAGACACAAGAAAACACCTTAGGCTCATCTACTTATTTCCTTCCATAAACCTGGAATCAGCCATTTCTCTAGGGAGCCCTGGTTTCTTTTATTGAGAAATGGTTTTAGAGACCACAATTTGGGTATCATATTTTTAAAAAAGAAAACATGGCAATTATGTTGCCCTCCTTCCTTCTCCAGAGGTAGCCACTGTAACATACTAGTGACAATCCCTTGAATGCTTTTAAGATTTTTGTTATGTATACAGGAATAGGCAAGACTAGACTTATAGTTATAATACAAATAAATAATACAATAAAATAATAATACAAGAATAAACTATTTCACATACACCTGTAAACCTATTTTTGCCTGCCCCTCCCTGTACACATGAACTGTTGTTGAGTATTTCATTAGTTCTAAGATGCACAGCTCCTCCACACCACCCTTCCTTTAATCTCTGAATTTGTGGTGTGTTTTATAATTGATTAGATTTTGGAAGAGTTGTTTTCTTAGTGGTTTATAAGATAATGATGTATCTTATCTGTGACTTCTTAGATTAGAAGGAAAACAATATTTAAAATTTTGCACTTCATGAAAGCAGCAGCATATTGTGCTTATTTTTTGGCAGTTTACTCTACCTGCTCAGCATGGTTTTTGAGATTTGTTCCACGTTAATAAATGTAGCTCTAGTTTGTTAAGCCTTCTGTAAGTGTTTGGTTGTATGGCAATGCATTTTATTTTTTATTTTATTTTATTTTTTAAAGATTTTATTTATTTTCAGAGAGAGGATGAGAAACATCAGTGTGTGAGAGAAACATCAGTCGGTTTCCTCTCGCACACCCCCAACTGGGGACCAGCCTGCAACCCAGGCATGTGCCCTGACTAGGAACCGAACTGGCTTCCTTTTGGTTCACACGCCTTCTGAGTACACCCTTCTCGTAGTTGAGCCCTGATTGCTGTTGGCAGGTTAATGGGAGGGACTTACTTATGCCAGTCAGCTGTAAGGACTGGCTGTGACCACTTACCACCAACCTCTGCACTTCATGGAAGATCAGCTATGTGGGGGCAGGGTGGTGGTGCCCCGAGGTAGTTTTTAACTGTCCACTGGGTGCACAGGCTCTGGGGTTTCCCAGGTGGTGCAAGCCAAGGTCAGCCCCCACCTGTGTTTTGCCCAGGGCCACCCTGCCTGAGCTGTAAGCAATCTGAGATGGCTGCTGCTAGTGCCAGGCCTGGAACCACTTAGCAAGAGGCAAGGGGGCTGGGGGCTCATGGTAGCTAGCTGTTGCTTGTTTGAAAGGATTTAGTAAGTTGTGAAGCATGAACCAAGACCACCCACTAATACGGAAATGCAGCTTGGGTGGGCCCATAAGTTGGGTGGGACTGAGTCTCTGGGTGTCTCCAGAGCAGGGCAAACAGTATTAGCCAGTTTGATGGAGTCTCAGATATGGCATCCACCCGCCAGCTCTGTGGTTGTGTCGAGAGGAGGGTTCAGAAAAGGGATATTGGTCTCTGTCCACCTTTCTGTCTGGGAGAACGATGTCCCCCAGCTCTCGCCTTTGTGCCAGAAACTTCAGTGTTTCCCCATATACCACTGGTGCCTTTCAAACAGCTACCCTGGTGCTGGAGCTCAGAGGGTGTGAGTCTGAGTAAGTCCTTCTATGGGTTCTTTAAGAGGCACTGCTTGGGGTTCCAGAAGTTTCTTCTACCAGCTCAGTCCCTTCTGGTTTTTACAGCCAGGAGTTGTGGGGACTTATCTTCCTGGCACTGGAACCCTGGGCTGGGGGGCCTAGTGTGGGGCTGGGACTCCTCGCTCCCAAGATATCCCTCCTGAATTTTTATCTACCACATGTGGGTGAGGGACAAGCCCATTTCACGTCTCTGCCCCCACCTGCCAGTCTGGATGGATGTGGTTTCTTTAATTCCATAATTGTCAAACTCCCATTCAGCTTGATTTCGGATGGTTCTGAGTGATGGTTGTTCTATATTTTAGTTGTAATTTTGATGAGGAGGTGAGCCGTGTTTACCTATGCTGCCATCTTGACCAAAATCTGGATATCAATCTTATATTCTGTAACCTTCCTAATTAGTCTAGTTTTTTTATTTTTGTATGTCTGATCAGATTTTTCATGCATATAATCATGTCATCTATGAATAAAGACACTTTTACTTCTTTTTTTTCAAACTGGATGTCTTTTCTTTCTTTTTCTTGCTTGATTATGCTGGCTGGAACCTCTTGTACAACATTAAAGAGAAGTAATTAGAGTAGATATCCTTGTCTTGTTTCCGATCTTAGGGGCACCACATCTTGTTTTTAAACCTTCTTTTAAATGTCTTCAGAATGTTATATTCTTATTCTTGGGGCACAGCCTGTGATCGATGCATCAGCTGATTGTCTCATGGGAAGTTTGCTTCTTTGTGTGTGTGTTTTTTCTTTAAACCCTGAACTTAAGTCCTGTGTGTCTCAAATTGTGAAAGCATCTCTACACTTTAGTTGCTCATTTGTTTCTGCTGTGGTTCTATTTCATTCTTTAGTTCAGAACTTTATTTATAATGAAGCACCACCTTGGGGTTCCCTGTACCACAGGTGTAGGGCGAATTTAGATATCACCTCTGTAAATGGTGCAGGCCTTGGGTCCCGTTTTCTTCCAGGTAACTTTTTCTGCCACTAGGCCCAAGTATAGTGCTTGTTCTTTTCTCCATTAGTGAGCTGAGTATTTGTTTCTATGTGCTGTTTCAAGTGTGGAGTAGTCCTTTGTGTTTCTTGAATTTATACCCAGTTCTAACTTGTGGGCTTGTCACAGGGCCTATGGCCTGTACTCCTTTGCAGCTCCTAGGCATTAAGGCATCTGTCTGGTTTAGATATCCCCGTTTGTCATTTAGACTCTGTAATAACCTCTTAAATCGACTCCCCAAATTCCACTCTTATACCCCTAAAAATTCATTCCCAACACAGTCTTCATTTATTTGATTTATATTTTAGTGCCTGTGATGTCAGCTTCCTCTGTCATCCTTTCTACTATCTGGTTACTCTGGCTTTGAACTTTCCCTAATGCCCTGATCTCTCACTTACTTCAGGGCTTTTATTCTTCTATCCCCTCTGTCTGGAATGTTCTTCACCACCACTACCCCTTCCCTTGTCATTGCTTACTCATGTTTGGGATATTGTCTCAGTTATCACTTCCTAAGAGAAGTCTTTCTTGACCCCTCAGATTGGTTTAGGTTTTCCTGTCCCTGTGTGTCTCATGGCATCCTTAGCTTTATTTTCATGCCGTTTATCACAGTTTCTCACTAGAATATAAACTGAGGGTAGGGACTTTGTCTTGCTCATCACTGTTACATCTAACATTGAGAAGAGTGCTTGTGCAAGTAGACATTCAAGAAATATTTAGGATGAATATATTCATCTGAGCAATTTCCTGCATTAGACTATAAGCTGTGAGAGGATAGGACATTTCAGTTTGTTCATTAGAGTATTTCCCAGTGCCTAGTACAGAATCCGGCATGTTATAAATGCTCAGTAAATAATTTGGTGACTGAATGAATGAAAGAGATGAGGTTTTAAACAAGGATGGAGGCCAGATTAGAGTTACTTTATGAAGAGTTTTATTTGCATGCTGAGGACCTTAAACTTGAGACATTGAGGGGCTTTAAGCAGGAGAGTGACATGAAGAGACTTACATTCAATTTACAGGGTCTGGCAGAAGTAATGCTTGCTTGAGTGTGGTCGGTAGAGTAATAATATTAGTGTGATAATTTATAGTTTTAATTTGAACATTTCACCTAAAATGTCATATGGTATGCTTGAGTGTGATATTATTATGTTATAGAATTACATGCTTATGATTTTTTAGTAAAAGATTTTATAATAAAAGAGGGGTGTTATTTGTTCCAGACCCTGTAACAGGATCTCTTTAGCAATTACATGGAGGATGATTGGAACATTATAAAACTATTGCTGTAATCCAAGGAAGAGATTAAGTCCTGATACAAGGTAGTTGGAATGGAGAAGATTAATTCAAAGTAATTTAGAAATATGTTAGTTGTGATTGGATTGAAAAGGGAGAGTAAGTGAGAAGAGTCTAGCATCACTCCCTGAGTTTCCTGTTTGGGAGATTAATACCGCCCATTTGTAGAGTAAGCACTATAAGAAGAAGGGTAGGTTTGGGAGTGGATGAATTTAATTGAAATGTTAATTTTTTAACATAGGAAACTTAATCCTTTATATGTCAATATAGAAAACCCACCCACCTCCTTATTGTTTAGAAAATGACTTGAGTTAAATAGTTCTTTTACTAGATTTGGGTTTGCTGTGGGATATTCAGGTAGAGATGTACATTAGGTAATATGGAGCTCAGTTGAGAAGGCCTGTTCCTTGCCATTGCTGCTAAAACAACCTGACACTTTTGATTTTTTGTATCTTAGGCTGTTTTAGCATGTTTGTCACCAGCCCTTGCAAAGCTGTTCTAGATTTTTCCCATGTTCAATACATTTTCCTCTCTTTGTCTTCTTCAAAGATCATTTAGTTTTCCTTTTATTTAGGGTTCATTTTCCTCAAATTTTTATGTGTTTCTACATATAGTTGGTAGAATCAAGTACTTTTGTAGTGTTCCTTAAATTTGGCCAAGGAAAAAAGGAGTTAGAGGGAAAGAGTTTGACCTTTGTCCTGGGAAGAGAGAGTGAAGTACCGTTTGGAAGGGGGAACCTGCCCAAGGACCTGTATCATGGCAGGTTCCTGAAAGAGCCGTTGCTGAATGGGAGGCTACTATTTGGTGATTCATTCACTTCACGGGATATTTACTAGTACACACTGTGTGCCAGGCACTGGGCTAGATGCTCGGGGTATCATGTTGAGCAGCTGCATAGATTCCTACTTACATGGACTAACAGTCTAGCAGGAAAGACAATTAGACAAGAAGTTACAGCTTGATGTGCATGCCATCATAGAGGTAGTGAGGGTTCTTTGGAAGCCTGTAGTAAAAGCATTGTATTAGTTTCAGACAGGAGTAGGGAGGGAAAGAGTGCAGGTTCTGGAGTTAGTGACATTTGAACGGAGACTTGAAAGATGAGCTGGAATTAGCCAGACAAAGAGAATAGGGAGGAGAGTTATATGCTCAGCTCCCACCTGAAGTCAGCTTTACTATAGGACTGGGATTTTTGAATGAAGAAGGAAGAGTAGGTAAATGTGGATTATCTGGGAAAGTGACCTTAACTTATTTCAAAGTTTATATAGGGCCTAAACTTCTTGCCCTCTAAACAAGAGAACACCTTTTTCTCCCCTTGTTTTGGATGATTGATTCACTGATATCAGGACCCAGAACCCAGACTGATATTTCAAATCAACCATATTATGGGTTAAATAGACATTTGCACACTGACCTTTTCTTTTTGTTACCCAAATTTGAGTGTATGGATTACTCCATGTTCGAAACAGGACACATAGTTTATTCTTTAAAATTTCTTCTCAAACTGTTTATATTTGATTTCTTTTCAGTGCTTGCTGGCTAGCTAAAAAAAAGAAAAAAGAAAAAGAAAAATTTGACAGTCTAGGAAAGAGTAAAAAAGGTTTAATTAAATTGCTGCTAAATAAAGTAGGATGTTTTAGTTATTCTGTGGCATAGAGGATTAAGGCTTTGTTCCTTAAAATGCCTGGTTGGAAGTACTTATACAATGGAGAAAGTAATTACATTTTCAGAGTAAGTTATTTTGACCTCAGGCTTCCTTGTTCTTCCTGTTCCAGTGTATCTTCTGCCATTCTGCTGGGGCCAGTTAGTTCTTAGCTCAGGTATTTCAGTTTCTCTACAGAAGTTGAGCTTAACTATGTTTGTAACCTGTGAACATCAAATTCCTTTTTTTCTTCTTTGTACTGGAACATTAAGTTCCTTGCCAGTGATCTAAAACACATAAAATTCTGTATCTTCCGATGCAAAAGATTTTTTTTCTCTGAACTTAGATCATGACATTTAAAAACGAAGACACCTACCCTGGCCGGGTGGCCCAGTTGGTTGGAGCATTGTCCCAAACATCAAAAGGTTGCAGGTTCAGTCCCCAGTCAGGCTGTGTATGGAAGGTAAACCGATCGATGTTTCTCTCGCTTTCTGTCCCTCTCTAAAATCAATAAACATATCCTCGAGTGAGGATTAAAAAAAAAAAATCTTTCAAAAAGATTTTTTATAAAATGAAAATAAAGAGACCTTAGAAACGAAGATTATTTTCTGTTATCTGTTATCTGTTAGTGATAATTATCTATTATCTATGTGATGATTATTCTAGTTCTGCTGCAGATATATACACAGTTAAAAACACTACAGATTAGTGTTTTGTTGCAGAGGATGCAATATGACTGTCAGTTTCAAATTATTTAGTCACTTATAAAAATATTTGTAATGTAAGTGAAATCGTACTAGTAAACAGCAATTCACTGACTGTGTTTTTATAAATATAGGTGATTTCAAATGACACTTAGATTGGCATACAATTTGAAACATAATAATTGTCACATTATAATTATATATACATGTTAAATCAATCATAAAAATATCTTTGTAGTCAAGTCAAATATTTTACTAGGGGAAGAGGAAGGAACTGGGTGAGCATAATGATATTGTTTGACGTTATTTGGGTGGTACTTAGAGAAGGGCAGGCTAAGTTTGACCTGCTGACATTTCAGGCTGGGGTCTGCAGGCATGTTGTTACAGTTTGCTACTGCTAAGGAACAATACCACTCCAAACCTGACACAAAACTCTTAGTGTTCTGGATGTTGACTGGGCTCAGCTAAGTTACTCTTCCACCAGTTCTGTCATGCACTTATAGTCACATGGGCCTGGAGTTATCCCAAAGGATTCCTTCCAGACTTACATGTCTGGCACTTGAGCAGGGAAGTCCAAATAGCTAGGAGCTGGAATAGCTAGAGCTTCTTGAACATCTTTATTTCTCTCTCTTTCTTTGTAGTGTATCCAGCATAGAGGCTTCATGGTTGCCAGACTTCTTACATGGAGGCTTAGGGCTCCAAAAGCACTTGTTCTGAGCAAGAGAGCCAGAAGAGAGTTGTATTGTGTTTTATGACCTACATTCAGAATCAGTGTCATTTCCACTGCATTTTGTTCATTAGAAGCGAATCACTAAGTCCAAACCATGTTCAAAGGGAAGAGAACTGGACTCCACCTCTCCCTGGGAGAAGTGTGAAGAATAGTCAGACCTATTTCAAGATCATGTTTGTCTTCCCTCTGGCCACAGATTATTTACATCCCTGCTACATTCAAAACACACTTACCCATTCTCAAGGCCCTCAGGGTCTTATCTGGTACAGCGGCAGGCTCAGGCTTGAGGCCTAGGGTCTTGCTATCTAAATCAGGTCCGGGAGGAGATAAGGCTATTTGGATATGGTTCCTTGAGTATAGCTCCTTGAGTACTATTACTTTAACTTCAAAGACCTGAAAACTAAAGAGTCACATTATCTCCCCTTATATCCAGCCCACCCAATATGCAACAGTGGGCAGGAATAAGAAGCCACTACAGATACTCCTGTTCAAAAAAAAAAAAAAAAAGTAAGGAATACAGTAGTCACTAGTTCATAGCAATTCTTACATCTAGCCAGGCACATATCAGTTTTCTGTTCAGCTCTACTGCCTGGGAACCATTCTCCACAGCTCTCACTTTTACCCTTGAATTATTCTTTTTCATAAAATGTATCCAGTGTTTGCAGCTGAGTAATTTTCTCAGCCCGTTTTCTGACTATAGAGGTTTGAGTGTGTGTGCGCATGCTCGTGTGTGGGTCGGTGGTCCCCCAAATGCCTCTTTTCATTTTGTACTGTCTCTGTCCTTTTTAGTCTAAGATGACATTGTTTCTAAACATGAAATTCTCTGAATCTTATTGACGAGTTCACTCTATTAGACAAAAGCCACTTATACATTGATATAACCCTTTTCTACCTTAGGCTCTGCAGGGAAGGAACAAGTTTTCTTTGAACCTCTTAGGTCCATGGATGGGTCTGAAAATTAAACTGACAAAAAACACATTAAGAGGAGAAAGCATACAAATTTATTTATTTATTTTATGTGACATAGAGCCTTCCGAAGTAACTGAAGACCCTAAGAAATGTTAAACCTGAGTGCTTTTATGCAGCATTTGATGAAGAGTGGACAGTTGTCAAGGAATATGATAGGTTAACGAGTATGAATTAAGTGTATAAGCTGGAGAAATTTGGCAAGATCTGTTTGTTATGAATCTTCTCTGTATGCCTTTGTAAATAAGGACGTTCGTTTGGTTATAGGGAGGGCATGTTTCACATGGAAATTTTAGTACTTGCTTTAGGGGAGAAGGGTAGGGGAAGGTCAGGGTGACCACCCTGCTTCTGTTATTTGCTCAAGTTCATTCAGCTTAAAATATTCAATATGCCAAGGTGCCATACTTTGGGGTAGCATGTCCTGAACCCTATCAGCTGCCTTTAAGATTTTTGTGGGACAACACCTTTAATATACTTAGAAGGCCTTTTATTTTGAAAGGATCTATGAGGCACCACCTTAATCTCTTCGGAGTCTAAACTAGGGGTAGGCAAACTATGACCAGTGAGCTAACATTTGTTTTTACATTTGTGTTTAAAGGGTTGTTTAAAAAAAAAAAAGAAGAATGTTTACCAGAGACTATATGTGTCCCTCAAGGCCTAAAATATTATATTTATATGATCCTTAGTCTAAGCAAAAGTTTAATCTTTTTAAAAAAAATTATTGATTTTAGAGAGAGAGAAGAAGGAAGAGAGAGAGAAACATGGATTTGTTGTTTCATTTATTTATGCATTTATTGGTTGATTCTTGTATATACCTTGACCAGGGATTGAACCTGCAATGTTGGCGTATTGGGATGATGCTCTAACTAACTGAGCTACCCAGCCAAGGCCAAAAGTTTAACTTTTAGGCCATGTTTCCCTGCCTTGTATTTGATCTTGGCCCAGAGGCATTTCTTAATTTTAGAAACATTTTGCTGTATGGAGAAGCTGGGAATAAGAAACAGGTTTTTTGGATCTAACAAGTCCTTTGTTTTGTATTTCCTCTATATTATGCTTGAAAATTATATAATTTCTTCTTTTTCTCATGTCTCTCTATTGGTATTTTATGATACATAGCTAAACAACAAAAACAAAAACCCCAGCTGATTGACACTTTTGACATTCTGCCTGGAAATCTTACCGAGATTCATCATTTCATTAGTTATATTTTCTGTTTTCCGAATTACTGCAGGTGACACCTTTGCTAAACTTTACATGATTATCTAGTGAGATTCTCCTTTCCTTTAGCTTCCAGTAACACTTGCTTTTAAACCAAGGATCAGCAACCTTTTTCTGTTAAGGGCAATAATGAATATTTTAGGCTTTTGGGGCCATATGATCTCTGGCACACCTGCTCAGCTCTGCTGTTAATAGGAGAAAGCAGCCACAGATAATATGTAAATGAGGATGGCTGTGTTCCAGTAAAACTTTGTTTATAAAAACAGGCAGCAGAAAAACAAAAACAAAAATGGGGAACAGGTTGAATTTCACCAGTAGAGTATAGTTGGCTGTTTTAACATTTTTATTGACATCTTCCTTGAAACTTTTCCTAACAATGTCCTTAAGACCCTGTCGGCTTTCACTAATACTTTCAAGGCCCTTCTTCTTTTTAAAAAAAATTTTAAAAAATTTATTCATTCGAGAGAGACATACACAGACATCCATTTGTTGTTCCACTTATTCATGCGTTCATTGGTTGATTCTTGTATGTGCCGTCCTGATGGGAGGTTTAACCCTCAACCTTGGCGTATCAGGACAACGCTCTAACCAACTGAGCTACCTGGCCAGGGCTCTTAAGGCCCTTTTTGCCTTCTCCTGCCACCCAGTCCCAAAGCCAAACAATTTAATTTTTTGTTATGGGAACCACCCACTCCCTATACCAAAATCCGTTTTGGTTATCTATTGTTGTGTAACACACCATGCCAAATTGAGTGGTATAAAAATAACATTCCTTTTTATCTTTTATGGTTCCGGTGTTTAGGCTTTTCTAGGCAGTTGTTTCTCAGGGTTTCTCATGAGGTTGCAATCAAATAGCTGGGAATGGAATCATTTAAAAGACTTCCTCACTGAAGTCTCTTAATGCAGTTGGAGGCAGCTGGTAGCTGGGCCTGGAGATGATTTCTCATTCATGTGTCTGATGGCTGGGCTAGGAAGACGCAAACAGCCGGCAATCCTCAAGCATCTAGTTCTCTGAAGTCTGGTCATAGTCTCTCCAGCATGAGTGCTTTAGGTAGAAGCTGGATATCTTACATGGTGATTCAGACTTCAAAGTTGCTTGACCTGGGAGAGCGCCAGGCAGAAGTTTTACAGCTTTTATGATCTAGCTTCTGAGGTTGCTCAGTGTCATTTCTGCTCATTCTCTTTATCGGAAGGAGGATTTTGATGGGAGTAGGATCAAAGAACCTGCAAACATGTTCTGAAACACAAAATGCCCTCCCACCCCCACAAATCAAAAAGTTTTGGAAGCTGGAATGTAGTTGGGTCTTGCTTTGTTAGGGTAGGCTTTCTCTCTTCCCTGTTCATGGGGGTGCAGGTAGGAGATCACCTCCCGTCATTTAATGTTCAAGAATGGATTTGTCAAGATATCAAGAGCTGTGGAAGGAGACGCCATAGTAACAGATGCCTCTTGTCTTCAGTAGAGATAGAACCTGGGAGCTTTGGACTTGATATTCTTTTTCCTTTTGTATGAAACTAGGCATAATGGTGCTTCCAACCCAAAAGAGAAAACAAACAAAACAAACAAAATCTCACCAACTATTATAAGTGCTACCATTTATAGATTTGTTTGAGTTGAGGAACATTTTTGCATGGGGTAAAGAGTATGTGTGCCTGTTTGTCATTATACTTCCCACTGAATTAGTTTAGCTAGCTTTCTTAATGCCTGCAGTGATACTTTCAAGGGAGTGGGTGATAGAAATAATTTAAAATTTGGAGACTCTAGAGCAGGTGGTGAAGAAGATTATAAGAGACTTTGAAAGCATTAGGGAGTGGTGTCTAGAACTGCAGTACTTCCTGACCCCAACTGAAAAGACCTGGTTCACCTTATGTAGTGATCTGGCTCTGGAAGTAAAATAATTGGTATTTTATGATATGTGCTTTGTAGAGGCTGTTGTGTTTGTTTTTTTTATTTTCTTTTCTCTCTGGATTAGTGACTTTCAACCTTTTTCATCTCATGACACATAAACTAATTACTAAAATTCTGCAGCACAGCAAAAAATATATTTTTTGCCAGTCTGATAAAGAAAATAGGTATAATTTTGATTCATGCACACCAATGGCTGTTGTTGTGTTGGCTATTGTCATTTTTTAATTTGACAATCTAAGGGAAAAGAGGTCAGTGCCCCTGACTCAATAGTCAGGTGTTGCATGTTTTAAAAATTCTTGTAGCATACAGGTTGAAAATCAATGCTCTAGATAGAAGAAGGTGGCAGTGAATATATTTTGCCTTATTTGTTTATAGTCATACAGGCAGTGTGAATATTGCATTTTTATGTTGTTTCCATTTTGCTTCTTTCTCTACCCTTCTTTCCAGTTTTGTATACCAACATCTCTGATGATCTGAAAAAAGAAGATAGCTTAGTGAATAAGAAGTCGTAATACAAATGACTGCCTGCCATTACTTTTCCCACTTCTGGAAAGAAGAAATGCCCGTATTTAATCATTTACCTGTTTTATTTTCTTGGTATCAGTTCTGTACATTGTTGAATTGGGAGTAGAGAAAAAAGCCTCTTAACTTGTATTTTAAATGATTTAGTTATTTTATTTTTGAAATGCCAGATGGCAGAATTTTATGGTTTTATTAACACAAGTACAATGAGCACATAAGCTGTCTACTTTCCTTCTCTGCGTAGCCTGGCATTGGGATTGGTGAATCTGATCGCCAGCTGGGTTGCTCTTTTCATTGCTTTTTTTCTTTTCCCAGCTGGGTTGGGCTTTGCGGATCTTTTGGGGAGACACTGTGAACAGTCTCAGCACAGTAAGATTTGTTGTACTTCAGCAGCACTTCAAGTTTCATGACATCGTTGATCAGGAACTTCCAGAAGCCACTAGGCAGCATGTGCCTTGTTTTCTTGTTGCTCCCATAACCAATGCTTGGCATCAATATCTGGCCCTTGAATCTTCTGTGCATCTATTTCCTCTGGGTTTCTGCCAGTTTTGCTTAATTTTGACATACTGGTCTGACTGGTGCCAGGTGAACTGCTCACTCCTCTCTTTGATGATCTTGGGTATCACAAGGGGTCAGAGGGCAGCCATGATGCAGAGTAGGAGATGTCTGCCCAATTCCGTTTCGTTTTTTTTAAAATTGATTTTAGAGTGAGAGGAAGTGAGACACACACACACACACACACACACATCCATTTGTTGTTCCACTTATTTATGCATTCATTGGTTGCTTCCCATCTGTACCCAGTGCAGGGATTAAACCCGCAATCTTCGCTATCGGGATGGTGCTCTAACCAACTGAGTCGGCCAGGGCTCAGTTACTTTCTTTTATATGATATTTGAAAGATGATTTCACAGAGCTTTGATAGACTCCTACAAACACATGTTAATAATTTGTAATGGTATAAGAACTTCGAGAAGAATCAGAAAAGACAGTTTTGTTATAAGTTACAGTCCCAAGGAGAAGGACCATATATACCCATCTTGAACTACTGAAAATGGCAAAGATTTCTCACTACAGTTCTTTAACTTCAATTGCAACTTGAAAGAGCTAACATCTCCTTTGGGAATTAGCATTCCGTAGCTTTTTCTGTTGTTTATCTGTATTCTCTTTTCTCCTTCCAGTTGACACACGTTTGGTTTGGAGGGAGTAGGTGGGGAGAAGAAAGAGTTAACTTTTCATGCTTTCAGATCTGCTAGTATTACTCAACTAATTTCAACTAGATGAAAACTTATCTTTTAGAATATTCAATGCATGATATGCTGTATGCATTATACATTCATTTTAAAAATTATAGTAGCCTGGATTTATGAATGGCATGGATAGCAGATTATTTCCAGTCTAAAATCGCTCTGTTCATTTTTGGACAAAGTAATTACTTGCTAGAGCAATATTTTTGTGGCATATTATAAGCCATGAGAGTGGTTTGGGAGGATCTGAATGAATGCAGAGTGTAAAGATTTTTAGTGCAACTTGATTTTATTCTTCCTTTCCTTGGAGTGTTGACGGATTAGTTTGATCTTAAGAGAGGAGGGGAAAAAAGCTGCTTTGCAATTCCATAGGGACTAGTGGTATTAGAGATATTTTAAACTGGGGGCTTAGAAAGCCAGAAGATCTGAGCATTGATATGCTCTTTCTCTGTGTATTAATGAATTTAAGATATGTTGTTCATTTAATATTTATTTTGTGTATGGACTTCTGGTTTGGGCTTCTTTAAGCTATATGTATATATTGAATCAAGTTATGCCCTTTCAACTGACATACAATATTTTGAAAATATTATTTTGAAAAGACATAAACACAGGCTTCTGGCCAAGATGGAGGCATAGGTAATATGCCTCCTCACACAACCAACAGAAGGATAACAAATTTAAAAACAAATAATAACCAGAACTACCAGATAATTGAACTGTATGGAAGTCCAACAACCAAGGAGTTAAAGAAGAAACATTCATCCAGACCAGTAGGAGGGGTGGAGACAGGCAGCCAGGGCAGAGAGGACGTGCTGCAAGGCTGTGGCTCGTGGACGGACCGGGCGGGCAAGGCAGCGGCTGGCGGACCGGGCTGTCCCACATTTGTCTGTGGATAAACCAGGAGGAACAACTGGAGAGTGAGAGAGACCATGCAACCCAGGGTTCCAGTGCAGGAAAAAAAGCCTCAAAACTTCTACCAGTAAAAACCTACGGGGTTTCCCTGGCTGCTATAGCTCAGTGGATTGAGCACTGGCCTGTGAATCAAAGGGTTGTGGGTTCGATTCCCCAGTCAGGGCACATGCCTGGGTTGCGGGCCAGGTCCTCAGTGTGGGCGTGTGAGAGGCAACTACACACTGATGTTTCTCTCCCTCTCTTTCTCCCTTCCTTCCCCTCTGTCTAAAAATAAAATCTTAAAAAAACAAAAACAAGAAGCCCGTGGGGTTTGCAGCGGCAGGAGAAACTGCCAGTCTCATAGGAGAGTTCATTTGAGAGACCCACAGGGTCCTAGAATGTACACAAACCCACCCACCTGGGAATCAGCACCAAAAGGGCCCAATTTGCTTGTGGGTAGCAGGGGACATGACTGAGAGCTGGCCAAGAGCCAAGCATGTGGCTTTGTTTCCTCTCAGACCCCTTCCCACACACAGCGCCACAAGGCAGTGATGCCCCATCCTGGGGAATACCTAAGTCTCTGCCCCTCACAACATAATGGGCGCATTGAGACCAAAAAAAAAGGCCCAAGCGAAATACCAGATCAAAGCTCCAGAATAGAACTAATCCATGAAGAGACAGCCAACCTAACAGACGCACAGTTCAAAACACTGGTAATCTGGAGGCTCACAGAAATGGTTGAGTGTGGTTGCAAAATAGCAGAAAAAGTGAAGGCTTTGCAAAGTGAAATAAAACAAAATATACAGGGATCCAACAGTGAAGGGAAGGAAACTGGGATTTAGATCGATGATGTGGAACAGAATGAAGAAATAAACATTCAACCAGAACAGAATGAAGAAACAAGAATTCAAAAAAATGAGGAGAGGCTGAGGAACCTCTGGGACAACCTTAAACGCTCCAACATTCGAATCATAAGGGTACCAGAAGGAGAAGAGGAAGAGCAAGAAATTGAAAACTTATTAGAAAAAAATAATGAAGGAGAACTTCCCCAGTCTGGCAAAGGAAATAGACTTCTAGGAAGTCCAGGAAGCTCAAAAAGTCCCCAAGTTGGACCCAAGGAAGCACACACCAAGGCACATCATCATTACATTACCCAAGGTTACACATAAGGAGAGAATCTTCAAAGCAGCAAGAGAAAAGGAGAGAGTTACCTACAAAGGAGTTCCCATAAGACTATCAGCTGATTTCTCAAGAGAGACCTCAGAGGCAAGAAGGGGCTGGAAAGAAGTATTCAAAGTCATAAAAGGCAAGTTCCTACATCCAAGATTACTCTGTCTAGCAAAGCTATCATTTAGAATGGAAGGGCAGATAAAACGCTTCTCAGATAAAGTAAAGTTAAAGGAGTTCATCATCACCAAACCCTTATTACATGAAATGTTAAAGGGACTTATCTAAGAAAAAGAAGGCCAAAACTATGAATAGTAAAATATCAACAAACTCACAACTATCAGCAATTGAACCTAAAAAAAACGAAAACAAACTAAGCAAACAACTAGAACAGGAACAGAATCTCAGGAATGGAGAGCACATGGAGGGTTATCAGTGGGGAGTGGGACAAGAAAGGGAGAAAAGGTACAGGGAAAATAAAAAGCATAAATGGTAGGTGCAAAATAGACAGGGGGAGATTAAGAATAGTATAGGAAATGGAGAAGCCAAAGAATTTATATGTACGACCCATGGACATGAACTAAGTAGGGGAATGCTGGTGGGAGGGGGAGGTGCAGGGCTGAGTGAAAGAAAGGGGAGGAAAAAAATGGGACAAATGTAATTTTCAAGTTTTCTTTAAATTTTCAAATGTACTTACATAAAAGTATTTTTTGTTATATATTTTTGTCTGAAAGATCTATACCAATTCTTTTTTTTATATTTATTTATTTTAGAAACAGGAGAAGGGAGGGAGAAAGGGAGAGAAATATCAGTGTGCGAGAAAAACATGGATCATTTGCTTCTCACATGCCCCCAACCCAGGACCTGGCCTGCAACCCAGTGATATGCCCTGACTGGGAATTGAACCAGTGACCTTTCAGTCTGTGGGGCGACGCCCAACTCAATGATCTACACTAGTCAGGGCTTTACTGATTCTTTTTTAAAAAATTATTTATATTGGTATTTATGCTTTATTTTATTCCCCTTGATCAATATTTCTAGGGATTTTTTTTTTTTTTTTTTTGCTGAGTCAGGAAGTCAGCTTTTTCTTTTATATTTTTTATTGCATTAAAATTTTTGAAAATTATGGTAAGAAACAGGTAACATAAAATTGACCATTTTAAAGTGTGCAGTTCAGTAAATTAAGTACATTCAAATTGTTGTGCAATTATCACTGATTTCATCTCTAGAACCTTTTAATCTTCCTACACTGGAACTGTACCCATTAATTCCTCATTCTCCTCTCCCCAAACCCCCTGGCAACTACCATTCTACTTTGTATGATTTTGACTATTCTAAGTACCTCATATAAGTGGAATCATACAGTATTTGCCTTTTTGTGACTGGCTCATTTCACTTAACATGTCCTCAAGGTTTATCCATGTTTTAGTATGTCTCAGAATTTTTTTCCTTTTTAAGGCTGAATAATAGTCCATCTTTCCTAATTTTTGACTGTCCTAAATTGTTTATTAGGTAAGAATTTTACAAACATTACTTATATTAGTGGTAATGGTGGAGCTGGAAAGTATTGTGCCTTCTCCAAGTGAGAACCGCCAGTAGTGTGGTAGAACTTGTGACCTTTCCAAGGCTACAACCCTTTTGGTCCACAGGTGTCAGCCCTCACGTCTCCCTGTGCTTGTGGACTGGTTTGGTGATCCATTTGGTGTCAGGATTCTTTCTGATGGCCTTATGGAATGGATCAGCAAGGATAACCTCAAAGAATTTGTACGTGGAATCTTCACCAATCTAGTAAGAATTCAGGACTCTCAGAGCCCCATAGTGGCATCCAGCTTGCTCCTCAGCAACAGACAGAGCTTTCAGCAAACTGTAGCTGGTTAACACCACAAGGGACAGGCTTGCTGTGGGTCGCACACTCAGGAACTTGGCATTCGTGGCCTCCATAGCACCCACGAATCTGATATATTATATAACCTTGCTTGGCATCATATCCCAGCCTGCGTGCTTTATGGGACTGGGTAAGGGCAGGTGTTGCCAGCAGTGCACCCTGAGAAGAAAGTACAGTACATTGGATTGCTTTTTCCTCCATAGCTCCTGGATGTACTTGTAAGTGCCCATCTTGGCTTACCTGATGTCTGTGGCCAGATGGAAAAGCTCATAATTTTTTATTGTAAGTATTGACACAGTAGATTTATGTTAATACTTATTAGGTGATCAGTTAATAGTGTTTAGGTTAGCAAGAGTGTTAGAAATCACTTTCTGTATGCATGGACTCTCCCTTTATGGATCAGAATCCGTGAATAAGGTTGCTTTTAATTGCCTTGTTTTGTTTGCCTAGTAACTGCCTCCATTCCCTTGAGCTGCTTATGCATCTGTTCTTTGGGGAAATGGGAGGAGTGGAGTTTATATATGTATGTATGGGGATGAGGATGAAATTATCAGTATTGTTGACCACAGTTATTGAAGAATTTATATGGTTGAGGATAATTTGGCATGACTGGGTTTGGGAAAGAGCCACTTGCATGAGGAGAAGGATACAGACAACTCTCACCACCCAGCTAGCAGTGAAATAGGAAGAGACAAACGTCGATATTCCTACTTTGCTCCTTGGGAGCTCCTCTGCTCCCACACTTACAGCTGTCACTGATGACTAATGTTAAGCAATTTGGAGGGTCCTGTACCTTTTAATAGTAGTAAAGAGGAGTTGTGGTATCACATGGTTTCTGACATTCCACCTAAATTGTATTTTAAATTTTCAGAATTGTTTTTTGGTTCCAATTTTCAACTCTATGTTGTTTTAATTCAGGGTTTTTATGAACAAAAAATAATTTATTGGTTTTTCTAAACAAAAATTTTATTTTCCAAAATAAAGTTTATGGTGATCAGACGTCGTAATTATGGGAGAGTTTTTACATTAGAGTGGCACATGGATCAAAAAGTGCCAATGAGTAAAGACATTTGTTGAAGAAACAGACTTTGGAAAGGCCTCACATTCTCCTTTTTGACCTAAGGAAGTGATTTTTTTGGTTCCTAGCTATTTTGTAGACTGTATAAGTTCATTAATTTGGGTCTCACTCCTTTTTCATATTTCTTTGTAAAGCTATTGAGACTGGTATATTGGCCAACCGATGATATTGTGGAATAAGATTTTTTGTTACTTCCTATAAACACAATTCTTTAAAAATCAGAAAAAGATTTCTTCTTTGGAAATTCCCATTTTCTTCTTTTTGGTTAGGGAGCATTTTGTCGGTTTTTGGTTTTTTGTTTAGAGAGGGGAAGGGAGGGAGAAGGAGAGGGAGAGAAATATCAGTGTGCCGTTGCCTCTCGCGTGCTCCCCACCGGGGACCTGGCCCGCAATCCAGGCATGTGCACTGACTGGGAATTGAACCAGCAACCCTTTGATTCACAGGCCAGCACTCAATCCACTGAGCCACACCAGCAAGGGCTATGTTTATAGTTTCTTAATGACACATTTCTTGAACCTGTTAAGTTTTTTTCATTTATTGATTTGAAAGAGAGGGAAGGAGAGAGAGAGAGAGAGAGAAACATTCATTTCGTTGTTTGACATTTATGCATTCATTGGCTGATTCTTGTATGTGCCCTGACCAGAGATCGAACCCACACCTTGACATATTGGTTTGACACTCCAACCAACTGAACTACCTGACCAGGGTCTGTTCATTGGGTTTCTAAGTTGGAATAAATATTATTTAGAGTCAGTGGGGGGTTTTCAGCTTTGATTTAATTTATTGGGAAGGAGTCTGTTAAAAGTATTAACATTTTTGAACAGATAAGCTGTTTATACGCTCCAGTGTCAAAAAAAAAAGGTAGATTTAAAAGTCTTACCCTTGTTTTCTATTTAAGTTTCCATTCCTCAGTAGATCACAGTTATTGCTGGTTCTTGTTTATCCTTCCAGACATACAATATGTATGTGTATATAAGCGAGTATAACTATATTCTCCCCATGATATTCATTTAAAAATGTATTTTACTGTATCAGTATACAAAAAACTTTTCTCAAAAATATTTGTATAGTATCTCCTTATATGGATGAACCATCATTTATTAAATTACTGCCCTCTTGATGTACAATTAGGTTGTTTCCAATCTTTTTTTCTTATAAGTAATGTTGGATAACTTTGAACACATCAGTTCATGCATTTGCAAATGTGTTTGTAGGGTAAATTCCTATAAACTATCTTGTTGGGTCAGACAGAATATGCATTTTTAATTTTAATAACTAATATCTAGTTGTCTTCCATAGGTATTGTACAGATTTACACTCTCTTAGCTATGAGGGAGCCTGTTTTTCTATAACTTTTCTATTAGTGTGTGTGATCATTTTGGATATTTGTCAGTCTGGGGGTAAAAAATGGTGTCTTAGTAGTTTTAATTTGCATAAAATAGGCTAAAGTATTTTTTAGTCTAAATATACACATACACAGTATAAGAAGTCAAATAATATCATAAGGCTTATAATAATTTATTAAAAAGCAGTCCTTTGCTCCCCTCTCCCAATTCTCTATTCTAGCTTCCCATGGATAAACATAAACATTTCTTCTAGTATTAATCTCTGTATTTTGGATTAACATGGCAATACTGACTTTTGAATCTTTTCAGGAGCAGTCCTATTATGGAAGATGAAGATTTAGTTTTCTTCCCTCCTCACCTGTCCCCTCTTTTTCCCTGGTTCTATTGATAGGTAGATTTTGTAACAATCTGTATTTTAAATTTAAAATAACTTCAAGTACCTTTGTGTATAGCACAATTAATTATTCGTTACCGTGTCAGGTCCTTATAATGCATGCCAGCACTCCAAGGCTTGAAAATTATGCTCTATATCTTTAGAGTGCTTTGGTCATTCTATTCCTAATTGCACATCATTTAAGTTTAATGGCGTTGCCATTCTAAAGCTCTTAACAACAACTGTAATTGTGACCTATTGCTAGTCTTGGTAAAGTTCCCATTTGTTTGTCAAATAACATATAATCTATGATTCTTGGGACCTTTTAGTTTTAGGGGACGTATCTTGCAGTTAATAGCCATTATTTATTGAGTAGTTGTCAGTGAATGTCAGGCATTGTTCTAAGTGCTACATCTGTATGAACTCATTTAAACCATAGAACAACCATGTGAGGAAGATTCTGCATTATTTACATTTTACAGATGGAGAAACTGAGACACAGGAAAGGTAAGTAGCTTGCCTGAAGTCCACTAGCTAGGAGGTGGTGGAGCTGGGATGGAAACCCAGGCAGTCTGGCTCTGAAGCTTTCACTTACCCACTGTGCTGCACTGCATCCACGCATGCATTAATGATATACTCATCCTCAGCAGAGAATGTGCTTTGGTTTGGCTTTCCACTAGTGGTGATGGATTTATGCTAATCCATCTATGTTTAATATTTCCCATTTCTCGTTTTCCAAATCAGCATATTCCTGAAGATTTAAAAAATAATTTTTAAAAATTTAATTGTGGTAAAAAGAAAGCCACATTATATAAAATTTACCATCTTAAAAGTTTTTAATTCTACAGGTCAGTAGTGTTAAGTATATTTACATAGTTGGGCAACTACTCTGCAGGGCTTTTTCATCGTGTAACGCTGAAACTGTGTACCTATTCAATAGTGATATCCCATTTCCCCCTCCCTCCAGCCCCTGACATCCACCATTCTACTTTGTGTTTCTATGAATTGGACTACTTTAGATTCCTCATATAAGTGGAATCATACATTGGTTGTCTTTTTTGTGACCGACAGTTCATTTAACATCATGTCCTCAAGATTCATCCATATTGTTGCATGTGACATGATTTCCTCCTGTTTAAAATCTGAATGATATTCCATTGTATGTATATACTACATTCTGTTTATCTAATCATCCATCACTGGACATTGGGGATTTTTTTTCTCTCTTGTCTAATATGAATGGTGCCTCAGTGAACATGGGTATGCAAATATCTCTTTGATATGCTGCTTTAAGTTCTTTTGGGTATGTACCCAGAAGTGGGATTGCTGGATCATGTGGTAATTCTATTTTGAATTTTTAGGAATCTCCATACATGATTTTCATAGTGGTCAAACCATTTTACCTCCCCACCAACAGTGTACAAGTGTTCCAGTTTCTCTATATCCTTGCCAACACTTTTTTTTTTTTTTGGTAGCAGCCATCCTAATGGGTATGAGATGATATCTCATTGTGGTTTTGGTTTTTATTTCTCTAACAAGTGGTGTTAATAATTTTTTCATATGTTTGTTGGTCATTTGTATATCTTCTTTGGGAATAGCTATTCAAGTCCTTTGGCAATTTTTAAATTGGGGTTTTTGTTGTTGTTGTTACTAAGTTTTAGGAGTTCTTGATATATTCTGGATAGTAACCCCTTGTCAGAGAAATAATTTGTGAATGTTTTCTTTTGTTACACAAGTTGCCTTTTCACTCTGTTGATTGTTTCCTTTGATGTATAGAAGTTTTTAAGTTTCATGTAGTCCCATTTGTCTATATTTGCTTTCTTTAGCGGTGTTTTTGGTGTCCTATCCAAGAAATCATTGTCAAATCCAATGTCATAAAGCTTTTCCTCTATGTTTTCCTCTGTGTTTTCTATTAGGTTTTATGCATAGGTATCTAATCTATCTTTAATTTTTTTTAAAAAATTTTATTTATTTCATTTTAGAGAGAGGGGAAGGGAGGGAGAAAAAGAGGGAGAGAAACATCAATGCGAGAGAGAAATATTGATCGGTTGCCTCTTATACACACCCCAACTTGGGACTGAACCCTCAACCCAGGCGTGTCCCCTGACTGGAAATTGAACTGTCATCCTTACACTTTGCAGGACAATGCCCAAACTACTGAGCCCCATCAGTTAGGGCTTTAGTTGATTATTGTATATGATGTGTAAGGTAAGGGTTCAACTTTATTCTTTTGCATGCGGGTATCCTGTTTTCCCAACAACCCTTTTTAAAATTAAGTATATTGGGGAGATATTGGTTAATTAATACATTATATAAGTTTCAAGAGTACAGTTCTATAATATATCATCTGTATATTGCATTGTGTACTCACCCCCCAAAATCTAGTCTCCTCATCACCATATACTTGTCCCCTTTTACCTTCTTCATTCTTCCCCTACTCTCCTTCTCCTCTAGTAACCACCATAATGTTGTCTGCCAACACCATTTGCTGAAGAGACTCTTCTTTCCCGATTGAGTGGTTTTGATGCCCTTGTCAAAAATCATTTGACCATATATTCAAGAGTTTATTTCCGAGCTCTCTATTCAATTCCATTGGACTTAATGACTGTCTTTATGCCAGTACCACATTGTTTTTATTACTATAGCTTTGTAATAACATGTTATACTTCATTAGGTCTCTCTTTTTCACATGTTTGCTTCATGTGTCATATTGAAAGTATTAAGAAAGACCCCCCTCCCCCCCAATATAACCTCAACTATGTTCTCTTTCAAAGTTGTTTTGGCTATTTGAGACCTATTCCTGAAATTTAAAAAAATTATACATAATGTTTACCATTTTAACTATTCATAAGTGTACAACCCAGTGTTATTAAATGTTTACAATGTTGTATAACCATCACTATTCTCTACACCCAAACTTTTTCATCATCCCTAATAAAAACTTTGTATTCATTAAACAATAACTCTCACTTTCTTACGTCCCCCTAGCTGCTGGTAACCTTGTACCTTCTCTCTTTCCCGTCCCTTTTAACCCATTCTGATATATATATATAATATATTCTCTCTTTTGTTGTGATTTGAAATGAAAAATAAATATAACAATTAACAGTAAATCAAAGTGGTAGGTTTTAAAACTACATATTCACCCCCTTCCCATTTCCCCACCTTGAGAGTCACCAAGCTGTGCCCTCAGGCTCAGGGTACCTAGGAACCAGTAGCATATGTTTGTATACCTGGTACTAGGGGTGAGGTCTGTGACCATGGGCTTCTTCCTCTTCTTTTTTTTTTTAATCCTCACTCGAGGATATGTTTATTGATTTTAGAGAGAGAGGAAGGGAGAAACAGAGGGAGAAATTGATCTCGATCAGCCGCCTCGTGTGTGTGCCCTGAGGGGGGATTGGGCCACAACCTAGGTATGTGCCCTGACCAGAAATCAAACCCGCACGTAACCTTTTGGTGCATGGGACAGTGCTCCATCCAACTGAGCCATCCAGCCAGGGCAGCGTGGACTTCTTCAGAGTAAAACTAACTGAAGATAGAGTAGGATTCATTAGTTTTCTTAGCTTTAAGTTCTAGCCTACAGAAATAACTAATCCCAGACCATGTCGAATTGGCTTTAATACTTAATAAGCAGCAACAAATTAATACAGATTTAATCATTTTCATTTTCTTTTTAATTTATCCATCCATTATTGATTACCAGTTTCCCCACACTTCAGGTATTGGATACATTTTGTTCACATTTTGAAAAAATGCTTGACCGAATGGTTTCTTATGTACAAATGAGTGTCTTGGTCAAGAGTATCCTTTGGGTTTTTTCTCTTAGTTTTTACAGAAAAAATTTTAAAGTTTTCTAGTTGTATTTTATGTATGGTAAGGTGCCCAGATCTTAAGAGTATAGGTCAATGAATTTTTATACATGTATGCACCCATGTTAAGTACCAGCCAGGTCTAGATACAGAACACTTTACTCTCAGAAAGTTTCCTATGTTCATTCTAAGAGGGTTACCCTCCCTTCGGAGAAGGGATATAATGACACTTTTATTATAATGATATAGTTCTATCTCTAGCAGTATTTTTTGCCTTAAAGATATGAATTTCATTCTTCTAAAATCCAATAAAATGTTTACTATCAGGCCCACTCTGTCTGTCCAGTGGTAAATTCCATGTATTTCCGTAGGCTTTGGCTGATTCTCCAATTTAGCTCAATGCTGTGGAAGATGGTAAGCCCCAGAGCTTCATCTGCCTTTCCTCAGGTCCCACAGTGATTTATAGAGGCTCTGGCTCTTGATGGGTTTTTTAAAAACTTTTCCAATAGTTTTTTAAAAACTATTCATCCCTTCAATCTCCTCCTACATTGGGAAGTATTTCATATAAGATTACTGTCATTTCCTTCTTGGGTTGTATTTTATAAAATGTTTTTTTCTGTCAGGTGCTAGGTATAAGTTCTGTAGTCCTCATCATACTTTCTTTACCTAGAAATTCTGGGCATTTTTTTTGTAATTAAAAAAATTTTTTTTTAGATTAGAGAGAGAGCAAGGGAGGAAGAAAGAGAGGGAGAGAAACATCAATGTGTGGTTGCCTCTCCCAGACCCCCAGCTTGGAACCTGGCCTGCATCCCAGGCATGTGCCCTGACTAGAAATCAAATCGGCGACCCTTTGGTTCATAGGCCGGCACTCAAGCCACTGAGCCATACCAGCCAGGGCTGGTTTGTTGTTGTTGTTGTTGTTGTTTTTAAGATTTTATTATTTATTTTCAGACAGAGGGGAAGGGAGGAAGAAAGAGAGGGAGAAAAACATCAATGTGTGGTAGTTTCTTACACGCCCCCTACTGGAGACCTGGCCCGCAACCCAGGCATGCTCCCTGACTGGGATCCAACGGTGAACCTTTGGTTTATAGGACGGAACGCAATCCACTGAGCCACACCAGCTAGGTCTTGGGCAGGTATTTTTAAAATGTTTAGTAATGTGGAAAAAATAGCACTTGTACCTTTATAATTTATAGAAGCTTCATGCAAAATAAACTAATCCAAATTCTGATGTTTCAATTTTCCTCACTAAAATTCCTTTGTGTGCTCTCCATTCACCCTCGCTCCCGAGTTTCTTGTAGCTGTGTTTGAGCTGGGAAACTTGAGAGATTAGAAATTGGAAATTCCTGAGGAAGAGAAAAGACCCTTGGTTTGGACAGGAAAAGCAGGTAGTAAGAAAGAGTGATAAGAGGCAATATTTTAGTTTGTGATACAGAGCTGGGGATAAGATATTTGAGGTCAACACAGAATATAAGATGACTAAGAAAACATGCTTTCTGAACTAAGAAGACGATTTGATTCTAAGATTAAAGTTTCTAAAGGAACAAAACATTGTATTTTATAGCTATATATATTTTTAGAATACTTTTCTTCTAGTCAGTAGTTTTGTTTAGAAAAAATACAAAATAAAACCTGTGGATATGTTAGAAATTTTGTAGAGTGTTATTACTATAACAGTAAATATGTGTTGTTTTTTTTCCCCCTCCAGAATCTCCTTGGAAAAAGAGACATGAATGTTTGCAATGATACTTCCTGACAAGAAGTTAATAGAAGGAAAGGAGATCACCAGTTAGGGAAAAGAATTTCAAATAACCAGGACTTGTATTTATCACCTCCAACTATAGACTTCTCTTACATACCTTTAAATCAGAGATAACTACAATCAGAACCCAGACAAGGCAAAAGAATACATTTCTTCTGTGTCTTTTGAGATTGAAGAAACTACAATGTCTAGGAAACAAAGCCACAAGGGTAAGATTATATGTGGGCATAAATTGTTAAAAGCATAGTTGTGAAGTAATGATCGCCATTTATATTTTTAAAAAACATTCTCTTACTACTGATAGTTACAACTTTCTGCCATGACAGAAATTAATTTTATTGTTTTAATAGTTTATTTTTATTGTATTTTTTCATTATCATTTATCCCCCTTATACTCTCTTCCACCTCCACCCATACCTCCACACAATCACTACACCGTTGTCCATGTCCATGAGTCCTTTTTGTTTTTTTGCTCTATCCTTCCACCCTCCAACTGCCCTCCCCGCCCCAAGCTGTTAGCCTGCTATCTATGAGTCTGTCTCTGTTTTGCTTGTTAGTTCAGTTTGTTCATTATATTCCACATACGATTGAAATCATACGGTATTCGTCTTTCTCTAACTGGCTTATTTCACTTAGCATAATGTTCTTCTCCAGGTCCATCCACGCTGTCACAAAGGGTAAAATTTTCTTCTCTTTTTACAGTTGAATAGTATTCTATTATGTAAATGTACCATAGTTTTATCCACTCCCCTACTGATGGATACTTGGGTTGCTTCCAAATCTTGGCTATTGTAAATAATGCCGCAACGAACATATAGGGGTGCTGATATTCTTTTGAATCAGTGTTTCAGGTTTTTTAGGATTAATTCACAGAAGTGGAATCACTGGGTCATAAGGCAGTTCCATTTTTAATTTTTTGAGGTAACTCTGTACTGCTTTCCATAGTGGCTGCACCAATCTGCATTCCCACCAACAGTACAAAAGAGTTCCTCTTTCTCTACATCCCTGCCAGCATTTGTTGTCTGTTGATTTTTTGATGATAGCCACTCTGAATGGAGTGAAGTGATATCTCATGGTGGTTTTAATTGGCATTTCTCTGATGGTTAGTGACATTGAGCATCTTTTCATATGTCTACTGGCCATCTTTGTCTCCTCTTTGGAGAAGTGTCTATTCAGGTCTTTTGCCCATTATTTAATTGGAGACACTGAATAAAAAAATTGAAGAAGATACAAATAAGTGGAAGCACATACCGTGCTCACAGATAGGAAGAATTAACATCATTAAAATATCCATACTACCCAAAGCAATCTGTAGATTCAACACAATTCCTATCAAGATATCAATGATGCATTTTACAGAACTAGAACAAATATTTCAACAATTTATATGGAACCATAAAAGATCTTGAATGGCAACAGTGATCTTGAGAAGGAAGAACAAAGTAGGAGGAATCACGCTACCTAATATCAAACTATACAATAAGCCTATAGTAATCAAAAAAGCATGGTACTAGGCCCCAACTGGTATAGCTGAGTGGATTGAGTGTCGACCTGCGAACGAAAGTATCGCTGTTTAGATTCTCCAGTAAGGGCACTGTCTGGGTTGCAGACCAGGTCCCCAGTAGGCGGGGTGCACTGGAGGCAACCACACATTGATGTTTCTCTCCCTCCCTTCCCCTCTGTCTAAAAGTAAAATAAATAAAATCTTTTAAAAAAAAGAAACAAAACATGATACTGGCATTAAAACAGACACATAGATCAGTGGAAAAGAATAGAGAGCCCAGAAATAAACCCACGCCTTTATAGTCAATATTTGACAGAGGAAGCCAGCACATACAATGGGCTAAAGATAGTTTATTCAATAAATGGTGTAGGGAAAATTGGGCAGATATGTGCAAAAAAATGAAACTAGACCACCTTCTTACCCCATACAAGAATAAATTCTAAATGGTTTAAAGACCTAAATGTTAGACTAGAAACCATAAAAATCCTAGAAAACATAGGCAGTAAAATCTCGTATATTGCATGTAGCATTATTTTTTCTCAGGCAAGGGAAACAAAAGAAAAATTAAACAAATGGAACTACATCAAACTAAAAAAATTTGGCATAGCAAAAGAAATTAATTTTAGAAGAATATGAACATTTATAATAGTCTGTTATCATTAAATAAGTATCTGTAGTTATTACATTACAGTTTTGTGTATTACTAATTTGCAAATTCATATGAGTTGCTTTTCTAGTCTTATAAACCTAATAAATTGGAATATACTTCCAGGAAAGCTAAGTGCCTTTTGAAAGTACACTTTTTTGGAGGGTAAACATACATTAGGGGAAATGGTAGGAGATAATTTACTGCAGGATATTCTGTATCCTGTGAGTCGGTGAAATGAAGCAAGAGCAAATGCTTCTAGGTTTTGATACCTTCTTTAGCTTTCTTTCTGAATTATTACTGTAGCTTCTTGTTGAAAGTAAAATACAAGGTGCAAAGAGTGAAGAAATATCAAGAATAATTATAAGGAGGGGAAGGACAACCAAGACTGTATAAAATCACTTTTCCAATTTCCTTGAATTGCTGCAAAAACGTTATGGGACAAATTTAACAATAACACACAACTGGAATATATTTGCTTTTTTAAGAAAGATTTTATTCATTTTAGAGAGAGGGGAAGGAAGGGAGAAAGGGAGAGAAACATCAATCAGTTGCCTCCTGCACACACCCAAACCAGGGACCAGATTGGCAACCCAAGCATGTGCCCTGACCGGGAATCGAACTGGAACCTTTGTCTTTGTGGGATGACACTCAGCCAGCTGAGCTGGCCACGGCTCAACTGGAATGTTTTTATTAAGAGACTAATCAGAGCTATTCTGGCTTTTTCTCCCCTGTCATTTTAATTTTGAGTTTAATGTTCTTTAATTTAAAACAAAGCTGTAGATACAGATCTCACATGTTAAATATGAAAGAAATGCTTTTAAACTTAATTTTGACTTGACAGTTCAAAAACCTCATTATAAGAAAATAATATAACAGAACTCCTTGTGATTTTGAAAGCTATCATTTCATTGTATAGTAAATCCATACAAAGAAAATCTGGGCTCTAAGGAATGGTTAGATTACTAAAGAAGCTGAACTGTTTTATGGAATGAGATTTATCAACTGAGAAGTTTTTATCACCTTTTTGTTTTGTCTTCAGACTAATTTTATCATAATTCATTTTGCTTTTTTCCTAGTTTTGCCCGAAATGCTGCGTTTTTGGGGTTTTTTTCCTGCAAATGAGTAATACTACAGTAAAAATAAGATTCCAGACTTTAAAATAAAATAATTCCATTTAAAAAGTTTAGCATTTAATTTTTCCTAAAAATGTTAACTTCAGCAGACTGCTTTGACCTTTTCAAAACTAAAGTCTGTTTATTTCATGTCTCTGTTTTTCCAGAGCTATAAAAATGTCTTGATTACTGTAGTTTTACAGTATTCTTGAAGTCAGGTAGCATCAGTTCTTCAACATTGTTCTTCTTCAATATCGTACTGGCTATTCTGGCTCTTTTGTCTTTTCTGTATTAACTTTAGAATCAGTTTGTCACTATCCACAGAATAAATTACTAGGATTCTGATTGGAATTGCTTTTAATTTATAGACCAAGGTGGCAAGAACTGACATTTTGACAATATTGAGTCTTATTATCCATGAACATAGAATGTCTCTCCATTTATTTAGTTTTTTTTATTTCTTTACTAAGTTTGTAGTTCTCCTCACATAGGTGTTATATAAGAGGGGAGGGACCTCCAAAAAACTGGAATTTATTTATTAAAAACCGTGTGTTTATTTCTACATGTTTAAACTTCAGTAACCTTCCAAGTACTCTCTATTTAATGAAATACACCTGTTGGGATGTTTTTTCCACTGCTCATAACAGTTTTTGAACTTGTTGATTTTGATTCCTTTTGGTGCTCCTGCTGGTTTTTTGTTTGTTTGTTTGTTTCACTTCTTCTACATTGGCAAAATGTTTCCCTTTGAGGACTTTTTTCATCTGGGGAAACCAAAAGAAGTCACTTGGGGTGAAATCGGGTGAATAGGGAGTGCGGGGCACAGAGGTCATGTCATTTTGGCCAAAAACTGATGAACACTCAGCACAGTGTAGGCAGGTGCACTCATAAATCACCCATCACGAAATGGGCAAATGTGTTGAAAGAGTCTTCAGAAAAATTTCACTGAAGCCAAATGCGGCCTCTCACAACAACACCTGATAGTACACGGATACAGATAGGTTCCTAGAACATTCACCTAACCAGGGAAGCCTGTACTGCAAGGGGCCCACCCTCCAGAAGATAATTTCAATTTTTTTGGGTCCCTCCTCGTATATGCTTTGTTAGATTTATTTCAAGTATTTTGAGAGTGCTAATGTAAATGGTATTGTGTTTTTTATTTTAAATTCTACTTGTTCATTGCTGTTATATGGGAAAGTGATGAATTTCTGTATATTAACCTTGTATTCTGCAACCTTGATTTAATCATTATTAGTTCCAGGACAGAATGAGCTAAACAAGTATGTTATTTAAGTAGCGAGTTTTCTACCTTCACAAGTATAATACTTAAAAGCTAGGATTTACCTTGTGATAATTATAACTTTGGAAACAGAAACATTTACAATTAAAGTAGATTATTGATCCATAAGTCAGTTTAAGAAAGAAGGAGCTAATAGATTTAGTTCTTATTTGCATGAGGTTAATGAGTGAGGAGTGACAGATTTTTCGGTGCTGTGGGTTTTTTAATGAGAAGGGTGTTTTTTTGGAGACAGAAGCATGCAATTATAATTGACTTATTCATTTCTGTACTTTGAAGCAACGGGATGCAATGTGGTGGAGAGGGATGACATTGACTATTTGACAGGGCTAGAAGGAACATCCAAAACAAAATCTTTCACAATGATAAGAGAATATCTCTCACATCTAAAACACAGTTTTAAAAAGGTGATTTCCTCTTCCTCACTCACTCTCCTTCAGGTTCTCAAAATTCTGCCAGCTAGTCTGTATTGATCTTAGTAATTGAAGATGTGATTTAAAAAAATTTTTTTTTAAATTTATTTGAGAGAGAGGGAGGGAGGGAGGGAGGGGTAGAGGGAGAGAAACATCAATTTGTTGTCCCACTTATTTATGCATTCATTGGTTGCTTCTTGTACGTGCTCTGATTCGAGATCAAACCCATAACCTTGGTGTATCAGGATGATGCTCTACCCAACTGAGCTGCTGGACCAGGGCAGATTTGTTTGACTTTTAAATATCACAGTTCTTAAATGTTTTAATTTTTTTTGACTTATGTAATTGAGTTTCCTGGAATAGCTGGTAGAATTCTTGAGAGTCTGAAGGACAGTAAGGAGTAGGAAATAATTTTTTTTTTTAAAGATGTGCATTCAACTTGCCTAATCCATCTAAACCCAGAAATATGGCATATGTTTCAGTAACATCCTAGAATAATAATCCCATAAAATAGAAGATCCCATTAAATAGAAAAATATTAGCGAAATCTAAAAATGAGGGTTTGACATGTAAGAGACTGAAGATAGGCCCTTAGTAGCTGAAAATATGTTTTCTTTCAGACTTAATTGACCAACTCGCACAAAGGCATTTTATAAAACATGATTTATTTGCAGACTAATTTTTCTGGCTTTTAGATTATCCAGGTTTCTAGATTTTCCCCCCTCTCTTTCTATTGGCTATCCATCTTTTAGCCACATCACAACTTATTTTTACCCTTCCTAAAAGAAAGGGTAAGATTAGCAAGTAGAAAGATGAAACTTACATCAGTCCTTCTCACTACCTGGAAATAAAGACATGACTAAGTATTTTAATTTTTATTCAGTTTTAGTGCAACTTTCCTTTAAAAAACCTTAATACTGGCTGTAAACAGATATCAAAATAATCATCATGTGGGCTTCACAATTTTCTAAGCAACTGTTTGAATTCATGTAATCCTGGGACTATATGGACAGTTTTTAAAAAAATAAAACTAACTCAGAGATGATCTAGGGTCAGCAGAGAATATGTACTGATCATAGTAATGCAAAGTTTGAGTTCTTTTTTTTTTTTATCACAGTCCTTAAATGCTTTAATTTTTTTGACTTATGAAATTGAATTTCTTTTCTGGAACAGCTAGTAGAAGTCCTGTGTATCTGAAGGATAGTAAAGAGTAGGAAAGAATTTTTTTAATCATTTATTTATTTCATATGCGGAAGACCTGATTCCAGACTAATGAGAAATAGCATTGAGGCAGAAGAGTTTGGGCATTAAAATCAATATTATTGCCTCCTGGGTATTCTCTAGAGTATATTAATAAGAAGGTTTTTGAAAGGTGGACGGAGTTTCCTATCCAGTCGCCATTCGTGGAAGAATTGACAATTATTATTAGAACTAGCAAACTTTCTAAACAGTGAGACCCTCAGGAATTCTTGGAACTTAAAAAATAGAAGCTTATTCTATTGCTCCTGCTGGAAACCTGGGAAAATCTATTGGTGTGAGTCAAGTGGGATTTAATTGTTTTTCTATATCTTTAATAAAAACCCTGACTTTCCATCAAGTTCTGCCTGAAAAAATCAGAACTCATTCTAGAAGTTGGGAAATTTCCCAGTGTAAGTACTTTGTCTTATAAGAAGATGCCCAATGGATTAGCATGTAGTTGAAGAAGCACTCAAAGGGACAAAGTAAAGAAAAAAAATAATCAACCGTTAACACTATATGACAAATGAAAGCAGAGCTAACAGGAAGATAAAAGGCTGCTTTAAAAAAAAAAAAGGCTGCTTTTGTCATTAAAGACCCACTTAGCAGATTGATCATTAAAGAGTGGTGTTTTCTGAATATGAGGCCACAGTGGTCATCTGAGACAGCTAGGAAAACCAGCCGATGAGGCTGCATGAGAGGATTTGTGTGTTTGGCCATTGGCAGCCAAGATGGAGGTTTCGTTAATAACTTTTAAAGAAGTAAATATAAAAATGTATTAACTTTTCAGAAGGCTACAACAGTACACTATAGTAGAACACTACAGTAGAATTACTTAAAACAGACTTACAGAGGTCTTACAAAATGGCACTTTGACATAGTTGTCTTTCAAAATTTCCTGTCTGCTATTTGATCCCCTTCCAAGCTTGATATCCCATTATTTACACATGCCTCCCCTTTAAGAATATATAAATATCTTATTTCTTACCAAAACAGGCATAATTCTTCTAAGCTTAGATGGTAAATTGGCAGAAGAGAGTAATATGACCTAGGAAATTGAACTTGGTAGCATAATCAGTTTTGAAGTTGTAAATACACTCTAGGCTTTAGCTAGTAGTGTCTGTGACAATAACTTTTCCTTGTACTCACATTTGTTTTTTTTGTTTGTTTGTTTGTCTATTTATTTTTGCATGTATGTAATGAATAGCTTTTTTCTTTATTTTTTATTTATACTGTTACAGTTGTCCCCACTTTCCCCCCCTTTGCTCACCTCCACCCAGCACCCAGTCCTCCTCTCAGGCCATCACCGCACTGTTGTCCATGTCCATGGGTCACTTGCCTCACATTTGTGCAGTATAACCTCTGTCCCCATGTTTGCCACTAGTACAAATGAAGAAACTGAACTCCACTCATTCTTTTATTGGTGACTTATATGTGGATTATTCTCTAAATTAGCATGAGAAAAAACCATTTGAAGGCACTGGTTGAGTATTGTCTGTGTTCACTCTAAAGGAGAGCTTCAGGTTGTTTAATTGTTCACAAGATACCACTTCTGTAAGGATTGGCACTTAACTTCTCTTGAATTTACTTGTTAATTTTTAAGAGAAGTTTATACAGTTTGACAAAATATGACAAGTGATCATTCACACTGTTAGATTATCTGTTTGGATAGGCTTCTTCACCTCAGAGCTTACCTGCATTTAATTGGATCTCATCCCTGTGGCCTCTCTTTGGCCAGGGTAAAGTGTGATTAATTTTGTTATCCAACTTGTTTTATGTATGTGTAAGGAATATCAGTGAATAATAACAAGAATCTGAGATCCTTTGAAGAAGGGTAATAATATACTAAGTTACTGTTCAAATAATGGTACTTGATAACCAGTATATTTGGTGAGTTACTATGGTTCAAAACTTGTTAGGATACTTGTTCAGTTACAAGGACATATAGATGGCCAACAGGTGCATGAAAAAGTGCTCAGCGTAATCAGAGAAATGCAAATCAAAACCACAATTCTCACACCTGTTAGAATGGCTGTTATCATAAAGACATGAAATAACAAGTGTTGTCCAAAATGTGGAGAATAGGGAACTTTGTATTGGTGGAATGTAAATTGGTGCAGCCACTATAGAAAATAGTGTGGAGTTTCCTCAAAAATTAAAAATTGAACTACGCTATGATCCAGCAGTTCTACTTCTGGGTATTTGAAGAAAACAAATACACTAACTGAAAAAGACATATGCACCCTCCTTGCTACATTATTTGTAATAGTTAAGATATAGAAACAACCTTAGTATCTGTCAATGGATGAATGGATAAAGAAAATGTGACATATAAGTATGATTATAATTCAGTCATGAAGAGAAGGAAATCTTGTCATTTGTGACAAAGTGGACAGACCTTGAGGGCATTATGCTAAGTGAAATAAGTCAGATAGAGAAAGACATATATTGTATGTGGAATCTAAAAACAAAACAAAAGAAAGAAAAGAAACCAGCCCTGGCTGGGTAGCTCAGATGGTTAGAGCGTTGTCCGGATGTGCCAAGGTTGTGAGATCAATCTCGGGTTGGGGCACATACACATGCAAGCAGCAACCAGTGAATACATAAATAGGTGGAATAACAAATCTCATTCTCTCTCTTTCCCTTCCCTCCCTTTCTCCTTCTTCCCTCCCTCCCCCCTCCTCTCAAATCAATAAAAAAAAATATAAACCTAGCTCATACATACAGAGAATAGATTGGTGGTTACCAGAGGCAGGGGTAGGGTGTGTGCAGGGGTGATGCAAAATGGGTAAAGAGGGTCAAAAGGTACAAACTTCCAGTTATTACATCAGTCCTGAGGATGTAATGTACGTCATAGTGACTATAGTTAATTATACCGTCTTGTATATTTGAAGGTTGCTAAAAGAGTAAATCTCACCCTGGCTGGGGTGGCTCAGTGGATTGAGCACCGGACTGTGAAGCAAAGGGTCGCTGGTTTGATTTCCAGTCAGGGCACATGCCTGGGTTACAAGCCAGGTCCCCAGTGTGGGGTGCATGAGAGGCAACCACACATTGATGTTTCTCTCCTCCTCTTTCTCCCTCCTTTCCCCCCTCTCTAAAAATAAATAAATATATTTTTTAAAAAAAGTAAATCTCATCACCAGAAAAAAATTTGTAACCATATATTCGGAATGATTTTAACTAGACTATTGTGATTATTTCACAGTACATACAAATATCAAATCCTTATATGTATACCTGAAATGAATATGTTATATAAATGTTAATTATACTTCAGTTTTTAAAAATTGTTCAAGGTTGGTTTGATATATGGGATAATCACACTCAGACATTTCTGTGTCTTCTCAATGCCTAAAATAACTTTTGTCTGATTTTTGAAGCCAAGAAAAACAATAATAACAAAGCCTGCAGTGTTTACAAATATGTCAGTGATAGTATAAATAACACACTTTTTTCAAAATGTTCCTAAATATGTGCTATTTGAAATAATTCCAAGAAACTTCTGAGATGGGTCCTGATAGAGGGAAATAAATGATAAAAAGAAAACTCATTCTCAGTTATTCCTCAACTCCTGTATGAATCTTCCCTGGCAATAGTATTTAACTGCATTTATTCTTTAAAAATTTATTTCCGATAGAGTATACATGCTCTTCTATCATAGAATGGGATCTTACCTTATAGCCTACTAATGGAGTTAAGTAAATCTTGGGCTTTCTTTGCGTGTAAAAATAAGAGAATTGTTAAATCACTAAATATTTTTTGGAAATTAAAAATAACTTTCTCTGTAATGCTGAGAGGCGTTTAAGCTCTAGTTCTTTGATGCTCGGTTTTATATCTACTTGAATTGTTGATTTAAGAGGCAATGTCAGCTAGTTAATAGACAAGTTAAGACATTAAATTATTGCTTTCCCTTTTTGGTGGACGTGTGATTTAAAAGATAAAAGATAAAAAGAGCCAGTGGTTCTTTTACCCTCTGGCTTCTTGTTGGGTTTGGCCCTTGGGCAGCTTGGGCAGGAGATCAGGCAAGGAGGATAGTGAGACAGGGGCATTTATACTCCCAGTCTTTCCCCAAGGGGTCACTGGTGACTTATTGTGACCTTTGACCGAAGGTCATAGCTACTGTCCTATGGCCCTTACCACACCAGAGGAAACAAAGATGAAAAAGTCCTCTGTCTCTGGGTTCCAGTAATTGCTGTCTGCCTACCTCATTAAAACCTCAGGGTAGCAATGCACTTTGCTGTCATTAGCCAAGGGGTAACTGTACTACATCTTGTGGTTTTCTTGCTCCCTACTAGCACCTTCTAAAGTAGTCTTTTAAAAAAACTCAGATTTCCCGATTTGAGTGTGCTCTTTACTTCCTGCTGGGATCCTGACTGAAATAGCTGCTAATTATTATTTAATTATTATCCTAATTTGTATGCCAGCTGAACCCTAATAATAATGCTGTGCTAATTTTGGGGGGATAATAACTGAAGGTGTTTCCAGAACTGCCCTTTGTTTTCCTTGTACTTTGTTTCATCTAGTGTGTTGTTAAAGAAAAAAAAAAGATAATGTATAAGAAGCTAATAATACTGATACTTCATTTAAATATGGACACCAAAATGCTGCTTTACTTTGTATCCCTCCTTTTTCATAAAAGGGATTGGTGGTTTGATTCTCTAATAAGATTACTGAATTTCCTTGTATCATATCACTGCTCATTAATATGTCTTTGGAAGAGAGTACTTACAATATTTAAGTTGTATCGTTTGGTTAGCCTATAGCAATTCTTTGAAGGTTGCTGGATAGTAGTTTGGTTGTATAGTATTTTCATGTTTATATACTGTCTCTCTTCAGTTATTAAAGATAATCAGAGATTAATTATGTAGTCATCTGGAAAACTGAGACTTAAGTACTGAGTTTGTGTAAGTGCAACCTGATTTTTCGTTTGTTAACATTCTCAAATCTGCCAGTATTACAGAGGTTAAACCTAAATCAATTCATGGTTCATTGGAAATTGACAAGCATAGGTTCTCTTGGAATGGCATATGTTGTATTCATATCCTCTTTTCCACTTTTAGTACCAAAATGCGTTATCATTCTGACTTATAAATTATCAGTCTTCCATAGCAACTAGGAGGTATTTGAAAACACAGGATAAAGACTGAGCTGTAAAAGAGGTTTTAATGAAAACACATCTGTAATAATAGCAAAAGAATTTGGACCCTGGCTGGTATGGCTCAGTGGATTGAGCACCGGCCTGCAATCTGAAAGGTTGCCAGTTCGATTCCCAGTCAGGGCACATGCCTGGGATGCTTGCCAGGTCCCCATTTGAGGCGTGTGAGAGGCAACTAATCGATCTGTCTCTCACATGTCAATGCAACCGATTGATCTCTCACACATCAGTGTTTCTATCCATCTCTCCCCCTCTCTCTCAAAATAAATTTTTAAAAAAGAATTTGGAAAATGTACTAGAATATTGCTGTATTTTTAAAACCCCTGTCCATTTGAGTTGCTGTAATGAAATGAGCAGCTTATAAACAACGGAAATTAATTTCTCACAGTTCTAGAGGCTGGAAGTCTGAGATCAGAGTGTCAGCATGGTTTGGGTGAAGGCCCTCTTCTGGCTTGCAGACGACTTCTCATTGTGTCTTCACTTGGTGGCAGGGGCTAGGGAGCTCTGTGCAGTCGCTTTTATAAGGACACTAATCCCATTCATGAGAGCTCCACTCTCGTGATTTATTTACCTTCCAATACTGTCCAACTACTAATACTGTCCCTTTAGGATTTTGACGTAAGAATTTGGGGGGCGAGGGCACAAACATACAGAACATAGCAACCCCCTTTTTCAAAACTTTCCATTTTACTTGCTTTATTGAAATTCTAACCCCCAAGCTGCTCCCAAGTATGGTACATGAATCAGCAATGTTGATACCACCAGGGAGTAAAAATCTCAGGCCACAGGCTAGACTACTGAATCAGAACCTACATTTTAAGCTGAGATTTCCCAGATAAGTATACACATCAGAATCTGAGAAGCACTCTAACCATTTCCTGGATTGCATCTCATTAGATTAAAACAAAGTTGTCAAGTGTTTAAAGCTGAGGTAATTCATAGTAGTCTCAGGTAAAGGAATTGATTAAGTGTGCAGATAGCCTTTTCTTTGTAAGTACAGGGAAGCCAAACTCTTTCTGTAATCAATCACATTAAACTTAAGTTTCCCCATGTTGTGCGGGTAATGTAAACTCAGGTACATTGCTTCGTCAAGCATTATATTGGGAACACAAACACGAATGTATTCATGGAGTTCCTAGCCTAAAAACACAATGTGTGTGATACAGGCTAGAAGGTTGAAATTACTTTCATGTGTTGTTATTGTTATTGTTAATGCCACAGAAGCTCCCATCCTCACATTTTCAGATTTATTAGTGTGTAATTTTACGTTGGGGAGCCATTTACTTTCAACATTTCTAGAGGGCCTTTTAAATTAAGATAAGATAATTAACAAAGATACCAAGGATAACCGGATGGTTTAATATAGTTGATGTACTTAGTGTTTTTCTCAAGCTGTGACAGTTTCTATTAAAGTCAAATTTTATTTTATAATTTTAACTCAGATGTACTTATCAGCGATCTGTATAATGGAATTTACAAAGTAAGTTAACTGTTTAAGGCAGAAAGGCAGCTAGTATTGACCCTTCCGTTTGAGGGATGGATCACATGTCAGTTTTGGATCTTGTTGAATGTATCTTTTCCTTCTCATTCTTTCAGATTCATCAGGATTCATTTTCGATTTGCAGTCTAATACTGTACTGGCCCAGGGAGGAGCTTTTGAGAACATGAAAGAGAAGGTATGATTACTTTCTGTAGATCAGCAATTTTTAACTGATGTGCTGCAAGCATTTTTAAAACATGCAATACCTGGCTGTTTTGTCAGGGGCACTGACCTCTTTTCCCTTAGATTGTCAAATTAAAAATATGACAACAACCAACACAGCAACAACAGCCATCCAGTGTTCATGAATCAAAATTATACCTATTTTTTGTTGTATTAGCAAAAAATATATTTTTGGTGTGCTAAAGAATTTTTGTAATTAGTTTACGTGTGCCCTGAAATGAAAAAGGTTGAAGATCACTGCTGTAGATAGTGAACCTGAATGTCATAGTAAAATTTAGGTACTAATACAATCAGTGACTACACAAACTCATTAAGAAAGTGATACTTTAAAGAACAAAACAGAATGCCACTGTATATTGAGTAACTACCATGAAGGTTTTGAGAAATCAGAGCCTATTAAGTGCAAACATGATTTTATTTTGCATATCTCTCTATATATTCATTCCAAATTCTTTTGAAGACACTGTGATGTTAATTAATGTTGTAATATAATATTTATGCTATTAAATTTATGCTATATGGCTAAGTGTGTATCTCATTTGGCAACATTTTTAAAGAAACATACTGAGTAGAATCTTTCTATTCACTTGAAGAGGATTCTGAAGTTCAGGAGACTTCATAGCAAGATAAGAAATAGATCTACCAAATAACATTCCTTTGGAAGAAAACCCGGTATTTTTCGTAATGTAACCCTGAGTGAGTTATACTGAGAAAAACATAAATAAAAGCTTTATGTGCTTTAAAAGATTTGTCTTATTTTGAAAAGTATATTGTTGATTATGGAGTCACAGATATATATTGTTTCAATAATATGAACACTTCCACATTTTAAGTTACTAGAATCTTACCTTTATTGTTGATTCTGTAAGTTTTACCTAAAATCCATTTTCTAGTGATCAGTGCTAAGTTTTTTACTCACTTCAAAAGTGTATAATTATAAGTTATCCCTCTTTGGATTATAGGTTATATACCTTCTCACTTGTATGGTTTTAAACCTTATCATTGTTTAATTAAACTTAAAACAAAAACAAGCATAGAATGATGTAAAAGCAAGTGCACTAAAAAAGACACGTGTTCTAATACAGACTCTGCTTATTACTTGGACCAGATACTTCTTATCTATAAAAGGACTTCCTTTTCAAGTAGTATTGCTGACTAGGTAACTTGAAAACATTCATAATATAAAATACTGAGAAATACAGAATGAAAAATAACACATCATTTTAAATGCATCTAAACAGATAAAGTTAGAGAAATCCTTAGGGACTAAGTATATATGGTAGAGGGAATGAAATGCCAGAGTGGTAAGCCTGAGCTAAGTAACTCTGATGTGTTTTGCCAGTCTCAGTAACAAGTGGGTTTTACTACATGGGGTCATAAAGCTAAAGGCTTGTCCTAGGTTAGGGAATTGGAACTGAGAGCTTATATAAGATTGAGAGCCTAAAAATATTTTACCTTCAGGGAAAGGGTGAACTAGAACAAATCTTCCCACTGAACACAGTATTCTTACTGTACATGGTTAGAACGATATATTTAAAGGACAAAAGAAATTGCAAATAAATCTTAAATTTTATTCAATGTTTTGTTATTAGTAGTAATGTACCATAGTGTTATTAGTAATATTTTATGAATATTACAGAATAAAGCAAGTTAGTAAATCAACATTTTTAGGAACTAAGACTTGTAGTTTAGAGGAAAGAGATATATGTTTAAAATCATATAAGAAAAAACCTTTTAATACTATATTTGAATATTATATATGAATTCATGTTGCAAAAGCCAAAATCTCCTAGCTCTATCCTACAGTAAACACACCTAGCTCTTAGGACTTGGTTTCTAACTACCACTTCCTGCCAAAAAGAACCAGATCTTTTAGAGAAATAACAGTAAGACAAGAAATGAAAGATATAAGGATTGGAAAGGAAGTAAAAGAAAGCTGCTATTATATATATTCAATACAGTTTATCTACATAGGAAAACCAAGAAAGCAACTAATTATTAGGAATATTAAGAGTTCATCAAGGTTGCTAAATAAAAGTTGATACATAAAAATGAAAACAATATGCAATAATGACAAATTATATATTTTTAATCTCAAAAAAATTAAAATACCTTGGGAATAAACCTGACAAACTTGATATACCTATTTTAAAGAGCACTTTGGCATTATCTAATGAGTTTGTAGATACCCTACTACCCAGGAGTTCTACTAGTGGTTATATACAACAGACATTCTCTCATTGTTCACAGAAGACCCAGATTTTTTTTCTGAAAATAGGCACTGAGAATTCAGCAGCAAATAAGCATAGGAATGTTCAGCATTTTTCATACTAGCCAAACATTGGAAACAATGTTTAGTGTCTATCAACAGGAGAATGAATAAATTGTCTATATTCATACAGTGGAAATGCTGTGTAGCAGTTAAATAAATAAGAGATGCATTTAGCAACATAAACTAAACTGTTACATGAAAAAAGCAAATTCAATATAGACATGTATGACATGATAATATTTACATAATGCAAAGCAATAGTATATATTTGATACTACCTGTGGATACAAACATACATACATACATAGAGAAAATGCAGAAATGTGTATTGAAAGTAACATCAAAGTGGAGGTGGAACTCTGTGGAGAGAAGGGAGGCAGGATTTATGAGGGTCTTCGTGGGGGCTTCATTTGCATCAACAGTGGAACTTTGGTTCTCGAACTTAATTCGTTATGGAAAACTGCCTGAGAAGCAATTTGTTTGAAAACTGAATCTCCTTTGTCATCCGAGAAGTGCCTGACTGATTGTATAGTTATCAGCACAAAAAGGTTGTCAGGTAGAGAATTGAGACCTGAAGTTTTGTTAAACAACTGAGACATTTTTCTTGTGAGTAACTTGGTTGAGAACAGAATTGTTTGAGAACCAAGGTTTGACTGTATTTTATTTTATTAAACGGGCCATATCACCCTGGTCAGTGTGGCTCAGTTGGTTGGAGTGTTATCTGGTAATTGAAAGGTGATGGCTTCGATTCCCAGGCAGGGCGCCCAGGTTGCAGGTCGGGTCACTGGTCCAGGAGCTTACAATCCCTGCTCCAGGCGCGTGATCCCTGGTCCGAGCGTGTACAACTCCCAGTCCCAACAGTACAGTCCCCTGCTGGAGTGCATGTGGGAGGCAGCCAGTCGATTCTTCTCTCTTGCATCGATGTTTCTCTCTCCCCCTTCCTCTCTCCATTCCTCTCCCTCTAAAAAGCAATGAAAAAAATGTCCTCGGGTGAAAATTAAAAAAAAAACTGGCTGTCATACAGTGAGTGTTCATTATGTTTTTTATGCCTGAAATAGTTTATAGTAATTTAAATTATCTTTATAGTGTTATACAATTAAATGATATGAAATAAAATGTTTTGAAAAATGCTATATAAAAATCTAAGTTGTTACGGGCAGTTGTTCATTAAACTTTCCACCTTTCTGTACAATATGCTAAAAAATGAGGAAATATTGATGCTAAAAATAATACCTGATACCTAAATTAAACCTCCCTGTCTTGGAATAAAATCTAGCCCATGCCTTCTGTTTCTAGAAATGTTCTGGTTTTCTAAGTTTTGAAATAAATTTTTGTGTGCTGTTATCACTCGTCTGTTAATCATTCCCAGTGAGATGGTCGTATGTACTCTCACTGATGCTAAAAAGTGATACATATTGTTAAGAATGAAATGTCACTCTGTAATAGGCTTCAGTTGTTAAAATTAAATGACCCTGTCATCTTTTCCAGATAAATGCAGTGCGTGCAATAGTTCCCAATAAGAGCAACAATGAGATCATCCTGGTTTTGCAGCACTTTGATAATTGTGTGGACAAAACAGTACAAGCGTTTATGGAAGGTAATCCTACTTCAATTTTTTAATAAGTTTGTGTTTGTTCAAATAGAAGTTGCTTCAGACTTCTGTAACATTCAGTTAGCAACCTGGTGTTTCAAAGATAATACAGTCGACCCCGTGATAATATAACATACCATGCTATTTTAAAAAGATATCTCATCATTGAATAGCTACATCAGATTAGGTCTCCCTGTTCCTACTTTTCTGCCAGTAGAGAATAAACAGGTCCAAACACTGTAAGGTTTCTTTTCATTGTCACCTGTTTTCTTTATATTTAGTATTTGGGTCTAGGGTAGTGTGTAGGTCTCTAAAACAACGTAGCCAAGGTGGTGTGTAATCTTCAGGAGGAGAGGGGATGGCATACTTAGGCTGAAAACACTCGTCTTTATGTTCAGTATAAGCTATATAGATAAAAGAATTTAAAAATCGTCAGGGTACATTGGTCTCTTCTTGGAAGAATTTAGTGAGGGAATTACATGGAGAAGGGGAACCTAAAGGGGCAGGTATTCCAAAAGGTAAGAATGATATGATTATCTCATTACAGTTGCCCAGAGACATGAACTTTAACTTTTCCTGTTAGGAACTTTAGAAACTCTCCAGCAGTTGCAAAATGCAGGGACACTGACTCGTCCTTGACTGTGCATATGCTAAGAGAGAAAATCTGTAATTGCTTTCTCTTACAGGTAGTGCCAGTGAAGTCCTCAAAGAATGGACAGTAACAGGCAAGAAAAAGGTAAAAATGAATTAAATTTAAAAACATGATATTGATATTATAAAAATATTTAGGCTTTGTAAAAAATATTTGAAAGAAAATATTTACATATGCATCTTCACCTGGTTTAAAAAAGCCTTCTGTGACATTGAAACACAGCTGTTTACATAGAGTATGATATAACTTCCGCCAAATAATTTAAGACAGAAAACAGAATGACCCTGCCACGGTGCAGTTGCAGAGGGTATGTAAATATTAGTTGGCAGTGAAACAGAGTGTGTCAAGAAAAGCAGAGCTCCACGAAAGAAAGTGATGTAGTCCGTGGTTTTCAACATCATTCTTACCATATATTAGTTAAAATAGTTTAGATGTTTAGGTTGGATAACTGTGTTGTAGTATCTGATGTTAATGACCTTTGACTTAAAGCCCAGAGAGGCTTCTCTACTGTTAACTGTACAGAGGGGCCTGATATTCTAATTTAGGGAGGGAGAAGTCTCTTGGTGTGTGGGTTTGGTCTGAATGGGATATATATCCTGTTCTACTTACTGGCTTTGCAACTGGGAGTATTGTTTAACCTTTGTGTGCTTTAGTTTGCTCATCTCTAAAACAGGAAGATAATACTAACAAATACTAATACCTAATTTCTGACATACTAGTTCTCATTTCCTTCTCCTTGTCCACTTGAAACCAAAATGCTTTCCCCAAAGGATATTAGCTGGTTTCAAAATGCTTCCCACAGCTCTGTATTCTAGATCCTTTAGGACATACTTGAAGTATGAATTTTTTTTAAAGATTTTATTTATTTATTTTTAGACAGAGAGAAAGGGAAGGAGAGAAACATTGATGTGAGAGAGAAACATTGATCTGTTGCCTCTCATGGTGCCCATTTTGGGGACTGAACCTGCACAACCCCCTGACTGGGAATTGAACTGGTGACCTTTCGCTTTGCAGGATGACCGCCAACCAACTGAACCATACCAGTCAGGGTTTGAAGTATGAATTTTAATTAGGTATCTCTATGAAATCTCTTTGGAAAATTCTTTTCCTATATTAGGTTAGTACTGGAGTTCTGGAATGCTTTCTTGATGACTCTAACTCACTTTGTTAGGTCATCTGTTAAGTCTTGACCAAATTAGGCTTGGCCCAATGACCCTTGGGAGTTTTTCCCAAGGAGAACCTAATATTACTGCAGATTTCTCTGAAGCTTTCCAAACCTGTAGCATTGTGTATTTGCTTAACTTCTTCCCATTGCTTTCACCTAACATAAATAGCATTGTGTGTTCTAGAGAACACCAGTTTATTAATCTGTTGATCCAGGTAGTAAGTTATTTAGTTAAGTTATATGCTTGAAGTTGGAAAAGCATGTGTTGGACACACATGCATTTCTTAAAATTTAGAGAAAGAAAAATGGCTTCCATTTGGCAGTCCCAAATGCCCAAGTCCAGTCCAGTTAACTGTTAGGATCAGTTCAATAGGATGTGACCATGAGCAGTTAGTTACTGGGACAGTTATTACATCCATGGGACAGCAATATGAAAACTTAGCCAGTTTACATGAGAGAAAGTATTTAAAAATAAATAAGAGAAAGAAAGATGAGGGCTGTGGGGAGGAGAAATTGACATGTAGAGTTGTAGAGCTCCTGTGAAAGAGGGTCACGGGAAGGGTTTGGGGGAAAATTGATTGTCATGTCAGTTTACCCTTAGGAGTAGAATTAAGTATTGCTAGTAGAGCTGTGGTTTGTCGGAATAAAAGGTAAAGAACTTTTTTGTTTGTTTTAATTTTATTATTTGCGTAGGTGATATATTCCTATGGCCCCAAATTCAAAGCCACAGAAGTTGATACATGAAACTTTTTTATCCTGTTCTTACTCCCCAGGCATTTGTTTCCCCACCCTAGAGGCAAACACAGTCATCAGTTTCTCACCTTTCTTCCAGGATTGTTTTAAGCTTACATGAGCAAATATGAATATATATATTCTCCTCTTTGCCTGTTTTTTAAAATATATCTTAAAATTTACTCCGTGTCAATATATAAAGAGCTTTCTTTTTTTTATGGATGTGTAGGTGTCCTATGATTTGAATGTACAGTAACTAATTTAACTAGTCCTTTATTGATCAGCATTTTGGTTGTTTCCAATCCTTGGCTTTTATTATGAATACTTCAGTGAATAAACTTGTACATATATAATTTTGCATGTGTGTTAGTATTGCCAAGGATAAATTCCTAGAAGTGGAATCACTAGGTCAAAGGGTATGTGCATTTGTAATTTGGTAAGTATTACCAGATTGCCGTAGAGAGTACTACTTTGCACTCCCAAAAGTAATATAGAAGAATGCCTGTTTCTCCATGCTGTCAACGCTGTCAACCCTACAGTGTTATCAAACTGTTTGATCTTCGCTAATCTGATAAAAAATGACATTGTAGTGCAGTGTTTTTTTCCAAATGTTTCTTACTGTAGAAAACACATGGCATTTATCATTTTAACTGTTTTAAAAAATATATATTTTATTTATTTTATTTTTAGACAGAAGAGAAGGGAGGGAGAAAGAAGGGGAGAGAAACATCAATGTGTGTTGCATCTTGCGTGCTCCCTACTGGGGACCTGGCCCGCTACCCAGCCATGTGCTCTGGCTGGGGAATCGAACCGGCGACCCTTTGAGTTCGCAGGCTGATGTTCAATCCATTGAGCTATACTAGCATTTTAACTGTTTTTAAGTGCATAGCTTAGTAATATTAAATACATTCATAATGTTGTACAACGATCACTACCATCCATCTCCAAAACTTTTTTTTTTTTGGCTTTTATTCTAAACTGGTTCGGAACTATTTTGCCAAGAAGGCTTTATATTTTACTTTTTTAAAAAAATTGAGTGTAGTTGACATGTATAACATTTTATTAGTTTCAGGTGTACAACATAATGATTTAATATTTGTATGTATTGTGAAATAACTCTAACATCAGTCACCATACATGGTTACAAAAGTTTTGGTATTGTTATACAGATGAACTCCAACTTGAAATGGTTTGACTTTATTATTTTTTTGACTTTGGGATGGTGAGAAAGCAATAGCATTCGGTAGAAACCACACTTTGAGTTTCAATCTTTTCCCAGGCTGCCTATATGTATGTAGTACAATACTTTGTCATGGTGCTGGTCAGCTGCAGCTCCTGGCCAGCCATCTGATAATGAGGATAAACAGCTGATAGATAGTCTCCATTGTATCATTGTGTTAGATGAGTTTACCTAACCGTAGGCTAATGTAAATGTTCTGAACCCGTTTAAGGTAGGCTAGGTGGATGACAGATTCCCAGTGCTTCCTCCTCTGCCATCTTCCCAGAATTTTCTGCAGTGCATTTTTATGTCTCTTATTACTGAGGTTGCATTTCATTCCATATGCTTATATCCTATAACATTTTTTTTCTATCGAGTTGGGTTTTTGTTTTTTGTTTTGTTAGAGCGCTCTATATAGTTAGCTTTTTGTGGATAAGTTGCACATATTTTTTCACACTTTGTAATTATCTTTTGATTTTGCTTATGGTGGGTTTTGCTATGCATAAATTTCTTATATTTACATGTTTGAGTTTATCCAAAGTATTTTACCTAGTTATTTTAGTCAGTAATTCAACATATACAGAAATGTGTTCAACTTCTGGAAAAGTGGTTGAGAAATTGGTAACATTGGTTGTCTTTGGGTAACTAGAGTTCCTCTCTGGGCCGTGGGGGTCTTCTCTTTCTTTTCTTTTTTTCAAATCTTTACCAACCATTAGAACAAAAAGAAGAAAAGCAAACCAAAACCTGCAGCGGAAGCAAGTAACAGTATCCCAGATTCCAGTAAATCGGTTTCCATTCAAGAGGAACAGTCCGCACCTTCTTCGGAAAAAAGTGGTATTAATGGTTACCATGTTAACGGTGCCGTCAATGACACGGAGTCTGTGGACTCCCTCAGTGAAGGTATGGAGACACTTTCAATAGATGCCAGAGAAATGGAGGATCCCGAGTCTGCCATGCCTGATATGCTTTACAGAACAGGTGAGATTATTAAGAAATCTTTGAAAAGTTGCATTTTAAGCCAGGGACTTCGTGGTCGAGAAAGCAATAAATAAATCTAGTTAGTCTGTTACTTTTTAGTTTTTGTTACTTCTCATGTGAAAGAGTCACATTTTGTAATTATCAAAGGCCTAGAAAAATAAAATTATTTTCCACCGTCTCATATTTTAATTTCAGTCTAAAGCAGTCTTGCTGAAATCTTATAATTTAATAGCCCCTTAGTATTTAGAGATTACAGAAGGTGACCTTAAGATTTTAAAAAATCGCATACTTACTAAGGAAAATTATGATAATGAGTTGATATTGATATTATTCTATGTCCAACACCGTGAGAAATATGTAATAATAACTGTAAACCCATGGTTTTCATGAGGAGTAGACTGTTGGTTTTTGTAGTCTCACATTTGTTTTGTAACAAAGAATTAAGATTAGTATTAGTTATAAATTTAAATATTTTTTATGTTTTCTTTGTTTTATTGACCATTTTGGTGAGTGCTGGGAAGATATTGGGAATAACCTCTTTTAAAATCATTTTGTAAATAACTTGTTTGTTAATCCAGTTTCCCTTGCTCTATTGCTGCTGGCTTTATAAATGTAATGGCAGTTTAAACTACGCTGTACTTTCATATGTTCTTTTATTGATTAATTTGCACAAACACAAAAAGACAGAAAAATACAACACTTAAAGTGACCTCAAAGCAGCCGAAGATAGTCAGTGGCTTTAATTTGGGGGAAGCTAGCTCTCCTCTCATCTTCTAACTCTTTGCCCTTTTTGTTCCCTAAAGCTTTTAAACTCTGCATTTCCTAGGACAGTGTAAAGCAGTTTTTTCCTCAACAGAACTTATAAAAGCTGTCAGGAGTTGGTGATGTTGACACTGTTCACTTCCTTGTACCCAGAGCTACAAGGAAGCTAACAAGGTACAAGGATCGAGCCAACCTATCTAGAGATGGGTTAATACAGACTTCTTCATTCAGGATGCTGCCTAGGGCTGCCAGAGAGCCTTGCTCAACTGATTCTGCTCAATTGATTTGTTCTCAGCCATTTACGGAGCATAGTTTTGAGGGGGAAAAAAACAACTTAGAAACATAGCTTTACCTGAAATATTTTTACATTTTTCTTTGTGTACACTTAAGACTGCTTGATTGACTTACCCTTAAATCTTGCTAAAACACTCTCCTGTTTCTTTGACAGGATCCATGGGAAATGGTGTCTCTGATTTCGAGGTCAAGTCTTTGACTCTGCACTCTACTCAGAATTCTCAACAAAGTAGGAACGCTGGCAAATCTCTCACAAGGGCTCAGTTTTCACACCTGGGCATGGAAGATGTTCCACTACCCTCCTCCAACAAAAAGCTAGGTAAATCAGAGCCATAACTACCCTTCAGAGAAAACAGAAAGTCTGTTTTTTGGCTGAGGAGGGCAAATTACCTTTGTTCCCATAGAGAAGATCTGAGAAGGTTCTGTAGGTTATCTTTTTCAAGTTTTCCAGGCAGTGACTATCCAGTTCTTACCTGACTCTGTGTACAGAGTAGAGTCTAATAGTACAATAGTTCAGATGCTATACAGTCTTGTTATAATAACGGGGATTCTTTTTGTGAATGAAAATCAAACTCTATTGCCAGGATGACTTTTATGCTACCATTAATCCGTTTCTCTTATTTGTTTTACTGCATCATTTTTTGTGCTGTTTCCTTCATTTTTATCTCCTGGTTGACAACAGTAAAAATCTCTGCCATCCCTGACATGACATTTGAAAGAAATATTTTCATTTCTCTTCATAACTTCATGCTTTTACTAAACTCTGACAGATTCTAGCTTTAAACAAGATCAGTTTTTCTAAGTACTTAGCATTTGACTAGTGGTAGCTTTTGTTTTTTAAAAATTTAACTGTAATAGTCATTTAAATCATCAGTCAATAATTAAACAGAGATAATAGCCCTTTTGAGTATCATACATCTAAATGTAGTGGTCCACTCCACTAACCAAATGAAACATAGAAATGTGAAAGACACTTGTAACCTGTAATTATTGAATTATTTGTTCTACATGAGCTACATTTAATTAGTGAAGCTCTCCTTTTTCATCGTTCTAACAGAAACATCAGCTTAGTGCAGAAAAGTAAGTCTGAGAATATTCAGACAAAAAAAAGTACAAGACTTGAAAGCTTTTAGGTAGATTTTTAAAGAAATCAAGCTGATATGAAGAATTTAAATAAAAAGTTAAAAATCTATATCTGGATACATTATAAACTTCTAAGACCCATGATTCCAGCTATCAATTGTATATTTAACTTTGACATTGGTGACATTATAATGTCTACATGGTGAATTATATTCTAAAACCTGTTAAATAGTTGTTTTTAGTCTTTTCTGTATTTCATTTCATTTTGGATAGTTTCTAAAATTACTGTCTTCAAATTCATTAATCTTTTTTTTTTTTAAGTTTCTAACCTTCTGTTAATCCCACCTAGTGTATTTCTCATCTTAGACTTTTTTTTTTTTTTTGCATTTCTAGAGGTTCAGTTGGGCTCTTTTAAAATATCTTTCATGTCCCTAACATACTTATGCTTTCCTCTACTTTCTTGAACATATGGTACCTGATTTTATTAGCTCCTTTGATGTCCTATCTGCTTGAGTCTGCATCTGTTTCTGTTAATTGACTTTTCATTATGGGTCATATTTTTCTGCCTTTTATATGTCTAGTAATTTTTTATCAGATGCCAGATGTAAGTTTTGCTTTGTTGATTGCTAGATATTTTTGTATTTCCAAAAATATCCTTGCCATTTGTTCTGGGATTATTATTTGGAAACAGTTGGAGACTTGCTTTTAAGCTTTGTTAGGTGGTACTAGTGCAGCCTTTATTCTAGAGCTAATTTTGCCGCATTACTGAGCATTTCCAAGTGCTGTACCTAATGCCCCACTCTGGCTGGTGTGAAAATGAATTATTTCTGGCCTAGCTCTGGCGGGGTGGCTCAGTTGGTTAAGAGTGTTGTCCCGTGCAACGTGTGGTTGGGGTGAGCACAGGAGGCGGCCAGTTGATTTCTCTCTCTCTCTCTCTCTCTCTCTCCCTCTCTCCCTCTCTCCCTCTCTCCCTCTCTCCCTCTCCCCCTCTCCCTCTCCCTCTCTCTCTTTCTTCCTCTGTCTCTAAAATAATGGACATGTTTTCGGGTAAGGATTAAAAAGCAAAAAACAAAAAATTCTTGGCCTTGGTGAGCTCTGGGGATTGTTCCATCTGTTCCTTTCTGGTGGTTCTTTCCTTGTCTTGGGTAGTTTCCTCACACTTAAGCATTCAGAATCCTCTGCAGATCTTCGTACAACCCTCTCATCTTTGTGTAGCTCTCTCTTCTCCAGTACTCTGCCTTAAGAACTCTAACCTTCGCCTCCCTAAATTCTTAACACCGTCCCCTCAGTGCAGGGAGATTTCCTGGCTGAGTTTAGGATCTCTCCTGTTTGCATTGCAACCTGGAAACTCTTGGGGCAATCATAGACCTCACTTCTTTTGTTTCTGTTTTCTCAGGGAAAAAGTACTGCTTACTATCCACTGTCTGAAAACCATTGTTTCAGTTACTCTGTGTGTGTGTATTTAGTTGTATAAGACAGGAGGATAAATTAAATTCCTATTACTCAAGCTTGGCCAGTATTCTTATTATTTTTTTAAATCTATAAAAACATTAGTTTTTTTGTTGAAGAGGATGGCCCATTAGGAAACATTTGCAGTCCACACATTTGTTACTCTACATGCTTAGACGTTCAGATCCATCTTTCAAGTTACCTGTGCTTTGTAACATTAATCTTTGGGGTTTTTTCCCAAGGTTCCAATATTGAAAAATCTGTGAAAGACCTCCAGCGCTGCACAGTGTCTCTTGCACGGTATCGAGTTATAGTGAAAGAAGAGATGGATGCTTCCATTAAGAAAATGAAACAAGCTTTTGCTGAATTGCAGAGCTGGTAAGTTGCATTTGATATCAGTAGCACAAAAATGATCATTTATAAAGATGGTCAGCCATTCACCAAAGTCTTTAATTCCTGACTCCTAACTTTTCTACATAGTAGAGAGAGACTTAAAAATCCTACGATAGATTCAACGTTCTACTTTGTTCTACTTCTTTTGGTCACAGTGTGGGAATGACAGGGACGGAGAACTCCTAATGCTCTAGCAGTGGGCCTGAGGTTAATATTGTTTGGAAAGGGAAAAATAATTATAGAGTAAGACCATGCATTCTTACTTAGGGCTCTGTAATCAATGACATTTTTGTAAATAAAATTATGAAGTAGAAAAGACCTGTCTTTGTTTTCCTACCTTCTTTCACCCTTCTTGGTGCACCCCATCCTCAGAGCCTCTTTGTGCTCTATTACCAGTCATCGATTTGTTTTAATTTTGTGTTTCTCAAACTGTGACTGAAAGATGCTCATATCTTAAAATACATTAATAGGTATTCTCTAAGGGAAATATGGTTTGGTAGTTAAAGAAGTTTGAAAATACTTTTAACAAAAATTTTATTACTGGACTTCCAGTACCTTTAAAATGTTAATGTGCATTGTGAATCTACAAGTGAGAGCTATAGTATCATGTTCCTTAAATGCATTTGGTTATAGAATCTTTTGGGGTGGGAAAAATATATTCTAATGTTTTTTCTAGAATACCAAAGCTGTTTTGATTATTAGATACTAGGTGTTAATTGATGTTTAAACCATATCTCCTTTCTGGGATGCATTTGCATTTTTATAAGGGGCTTTTTTGAAACTAGAAAAGACTTAAGGAACAAATTAAGTAAAATGGTGGGAAGAAAAGCAGCTAAGTTGATGTTTTGGGATAGAGGAATTGTCTGCTCTGCTTATTTATAAAACTTGCCTGGATTTCTGAAAAATGAGAGAAAGTATTCACGAACAGAGAGAACCTATATATCACCCTTACTCCCAGCCATCTGTTTTCTTGCCTGTCATGTTCTCTTAGGTCATATTCAGCTGTGTCTCTGTTCACAAATTTAGCCTGGTTACTTTATGCCACAGCAGACAAGAGGGGAATGGGTAGCCTTAGTCCTCCTGTTCTCTGGAATTGAAGAGGAGTGAATTAACAAAGATGCAGAATAAAGCCTCCGAAAAGTTACTGGCCCCTCTGTTTATCATTTGCAGACTGTAAAATAGTCCATTAAGCAATTATAACCAAAAAGTACCTTTAAAATAGGTAATTCCTGTGTACTAGTCTACCCATGCTTTGTCCTGAATTCTGAGCTTCCCCTTTCAGGTTTACGCATATGGCTAAAAACTTAATGTCATCTCTTCTGTGTGTTCTTTTTTGTTTTGTTTTTTTTACAAACATTTTTGCTCCAGCCAGATTACACAGTGTCTCCAAAGCTTAACATTCACACTTTCTCTTCCACTTTCCCAGCCTAATGTGCTCTCCTATATCCTTGTACTTATCTAAATTCAACTAATTCTTCCAAACTTATCTTAAATTAAATTCTAACTTGTGGAAATTTTCCTAGGTAACTGATTTCTTCTCTCTCTGCACATCTGTGAGGAAGCATTATGCCCTTTGCCCTGGATTATGATCATATCAGATATTGTTGGCTCATTTGGAAAAGAATAAAGTGCTAAAAGTAGGTCATCACAACTTTGCCTTGATAAGCCTCTGGTCTCCATGATTGTTTAGCTAGCTGGTTACTTAGCCACAGGATCTGATTCCATTCAGAACCAGCCTTAAGCAGGAAACACAGTTCCGGGAGAGAGATTTGTGATTTGTGAGTTCCGGTTGACCTGGAACCTAGCCAAGGGGAGCCTCCTTTAATAAATGACAAATGACATGGTTTCCTGCCTGGGAATGGTGTATTTAGGATTGATTAGCAGACATAGCAACCAGGTCAATTTAACTTGAGGAAAGAGATTACCTGTCCTTTCCTGCTGGTATAAAATCCTGTTCTCTGGCTGATTGGGTTTTTAAACTACCTTATTTCAGTGCCCCTTTTAGTTGTTACTTCAAGACATAATTGGCAGGTGAGCTGACTCCATTTGGCACCAAACCAGAGCTTGGAGTTAATGTCACTTAGGAAGCATTTTTTGTGTTGGTTATAGTGTAAAAGAACAGGACACTAGGGGAATTACACCGATAACTGCTTTCACTTGCAGCCACAGGAAAACTGACAGATACCTATGGGAAGGTAAAACCAGAAGCTTTCCAGTGTATAACACCTAAAAATCTGTTTATGTCGATGATTTGGTAATCATCATCTCTGGACTTAAATTTACTTTTCTTAGTATTAATAAAATTTGTCTGACATTGTTGGAGCTATTAGTTGACTTCAGTTTAAGGCTACTAAGGAGTGGGATATGGAGTGGAACATGAAGCTGGAATATATAAACTACTTTAGATGGTTGTCATGTGTTGGTGAAAAATACAAATAGGATATACACTCAGCCTGCCTTTTAAATAAAAATTCTTACTTTATTGACAGTCAAAAGGTACTTACAAAAGGAGAAAACGGCTAAGAGAAAAGGACTGTCAAGAAATTTGAGATTATACAGCACATAAAGCCAATGTACGTCTGTACTTAAGATTTTGAAAATTTTTTTAGCTGATTTCTCACTGACTTTAGAAGTTACTTTTATTTCAGCTTCTCTTTTCTTCTTATATTAAGCTACCAGTAGTCTTACCAAAGACTTTCAGATCCTTAAATTTAAGGTTTATATAGAGATGCTGGAATCATTTTATGAACCAGAGCACTTTCAAAATTGTCAAAAAAGCATAGAAATAAAGGAATGGGCTAATGCATTGTTTTAAAAAGTACATATCATTCTATAGTTTTAAATTCTTCAGGGTTTTTTTTAATCATTGTTTTTATTTTTTTTATTGTTGTTCAAGCACGGTTGTCTATTTTCCCACCACCGCTTTCCCCTGCCCCACCCACCCCCACCTCCCACCCTCAATCCTACTCCCCTTTGGGTTTGTCCATGGGTCCTTTATACATGTTTCTTGATGACCCTTACCCTTCTTTTCCCCGTTATCACCCCCTCCTCTCTCCGTTCAGGTTACTGTCAGTTTGTTCTTTATTTCAATGTCTCTGGTTATATTTTTCTTGCTTGTTTGTTTTGTTGATTAGGTTCCACTTACAGGTGAGATCATACGGTATTTGTCTTTCACCACCTGGCTTATTTCACTCAGCATAATGCTGTCCAGTTCCATCCGTGCTGTCGCAAAGGGTAGGAGCTCCTTCTTTCTGCTGTGTAGTATTCCATTGCGTAAACGTACCACAGTTTTTAGATCCACTTACTTACTGATGAACACTTAGGTCGGGGCCGTTGTTTCCCCTCAGGCATCTGCTGCTCGCAGGGGAGTGGTCTGCCTAAGCATGATGGCTGCTGCCTTATGGGGGTGACTCAGCACCAGGATGCCGGCACCTACTCTCTCAGTTCTCTCCCCAAAGCTTCTGACCCCCGTCTCTCCTCAGACGTCTCGAGCCCACTCTGCCCCGACCTTTACCAGAGCCCAGGGTAAATGGCTGCAAATGATAATTTGTTCATTGTTCCTTTAAATGGCTCTTTGCATCTCTAGCCCTCTGTCTCTGGCAGAGGGCAACCCTGCCTCTTTTCACTGCTGGTTGTCATCTGCGTACTTTTCGGGCTCTGGGCTCTGGTGCTCTAGGCTGGGGATCCCAGCCTAGGGTTCAGACCCTGCTCTTCTCAGAGAGATCCATCCGGCCGCTTAATTATCCTTCGGGTGCTGCTGCCGGTGGGCATCCAACCAGCCCTCTCACGTCTCTACCACACGCCTTACTAGTCAAGTTGTGCTGAAGCTGATTTTTCTGTCTGTCCGAGGTTATAAGGCCTCTCTCTTGCTATTGTTCAGTTGTTTATTCCAGGAGATTTCTCCACCATTAAGTTGTAATTCCAGAGTGGTCCTGGGAGGAGGTTAGTGTGACTTCCATTCACTCCTCCTCCATCTTGCTATCCTGAAATTCTTCAGGGTTTTTTTTTTAAATAAACATTTTTAAAAGATTTTATTTATTTGTTTTTAGAGAGGGGAAGGGAGGGAGAGAAACATCAATGTGTGGTTGCTTCTTATGTGCCCCCTGCTGGGGACCTAGCCTGCAACCCAGGCATGTGTCCTGACTGGGAATCAAACCGGCAACCCTTTCGTTCTCAGGCTGGCACTCAATCCACTGAGCCATGCCAGCCAGGACCTTCAGTTTTTTTATGTTTAGGATAGTAATACCTTATTTCTACTAGTACCTAGCTCCATGAGTCTCCGTGTTCTTTGATTTAATAATTTAACTCTTTAAAAAAATAAAATATAAATAAAAATTTAACTTTTTAACCATTTCTGAAAATAACTAATAACATGAAAATTACATTTTGCCAAACATTCAATTATATTATCTAATATGTAGGAATTTTCCTTTTTTAAGTATATTTTATTGATTTGCTATTACAGTTGTCCTATCTTTTTTTAAAGATTTTATTTATTTATATTTAGAGACAAAGGAAGGAAGGGAGAAAGAGAGAGAGAGAAACATCAATGTATGGTTGCCTCTCGCATGCCCCTCACTGGGGACCTGGCCCGCAACCCAGGCATGTGCCCTGAGTGGGAATCAAACCGATGACCCTTTGGTTCACAGTCTGTCCCTCAATCCACTGAACCACACAAGCCAGGACCAGTTGTCTTTTTTTTTTTTTTTTTACTCCCTTTATCCCCCTCCATCTTGCACCATCCCTCCCACAAGCATTCCCCGCCTTAGTTCATGTCCATGGGTCGTACATACAAGTTGTTTGGGTTTTCCATTTCCTATACTACTCTTAACCTCCTCCTGTCTATTTTGTATCTACCAGTTGTGTTTCTTATTCCCTGTACCTTTTCCCCCATTCTCCTTCCACCCCCTCCCTGCTGATAACCCTCCTTTTGATTTCTATTTCTGTGATTTTATTCCTGTCTAGTCGTTTTCTTAGTTTGTTTTTGTTTTTGTTTTTTAGGTTCAGTTGTTGATAGTTGTGAGCTTGTTGTCATTTTACTGTTCATATTTTTGATCACCTTCTTTTTCTTAGATAAGTCCCTTTAACATTTTTAACATTTCATAAGAGCTTGGTGATTATGAACTCCTTTAACTTTACCTTATCTGAGAAGCACTGTGTCTGCCCTTCCATTCTAAATGATAGCTTTGCTGGACAGAGTAATCTTGGATGTAGGTCCTTGCCTTTCATGACTTTGAATACTTCTTTCCAGCCCCTTCTTGCCTACAAGGTTTCTTTGGAGAAATCAGCTAATAGTATTATGGGAACTTCCTTGTAGGCAGCTCTCTCCTTTTCTCTTGCTGCTTTTAAGATTCTCTCCTTATCTTCAATCTTGGGTAATCTAATTATGATGTGTCTTGATGTGTTCCTTCTTGGGCCCAATTTCTTTGGAACTCTCTGAGTTTCCTGGACTTCCTGGAAGCCTATTTCCTTTGCCAGATTGGGGAAGTTTTCCTTCATTATTTTTTCTAATAAGTTTTCAGTTTTTTGGTCTTCCTTTTTTTTCTCCTTCTGGCACCCCAGTGATTCAGATGTTGGAAAGTTTATTGTTGTCCCAGAGGTTCCTAATCCTCTCCTCATTTATTTTGAATTCTTGTTTCTTCATTCTGTTCTGGTTGAATGTTTAATTCTTCCTTCTGTTCCAAGCTGTTGATATGAGTCCCAGTTTCCTTCCCTTCACTCTTGGTTCCCTATGTATTTTGCTTTATTTCATTTTGCATAGCCTTCACTCCTCTCTGCTTTGCATCTTTATTCAACCATTTCCATGAGCATCTTGATTACCAGCGTTTTGAACTCTGCATCTGATAGGTTGGCTATCTCCTTGTTACTAAGTTCTTTCTTTGGAGTTTTGATCTGTTCTTTCATTTGGGCTGTATTTCTTTGTCTTGGCCCACCTGTTATGTTGTAAAGGACTGAGCCTTAGGTGTTTGCCATGGCAGGGCAACCCGCTTCACTGCGTTGCTGGTGCTGTATGTAAGGGAGGGGTCAGAGGGGAAACAATGTCACTTGCTTGGCTCTCGCCCCACTTTCAGTCACTTCCCCCACTACCCACAAGCAAATTGGGCCCTTTTGGTGCTGATTCCCACGTGGGTGGGTTTATGTATGTTCTAGGACCCTGTGGGTCTCTCCAACGAACTCCTGTGAGGCTGGGAGTTTCTCCTCCTGCCACCATAACCCCACAGGTTGTTACAGCCAGAGGTTTTTCAGACTTTAGCTTCCCGCGCTGGAACCCTGGGTTGCCTGGTCTGTCTCACTCCCCAGTTGTTTTTCCTGGCTTATCCTCATGAGAATGTAGGACCCTACAGTCCACCAGCCACTGCTTCAGCCACCCAGTCCACTGTCTGCTGCGCATCCCCTCCACCCCAGCTGCCTGTCTCCACCCCTCCTACCAGCCTGGATGAATGTTTCTTCTTTAACTCCTTGGCTTTTAGACTTTCATACAGTTTGATTTTCTGGCAGTTCTGGTTGTTTTTTTATTTTAAATTTGCTATTGTCCTTCTTTGGTTGTGTAAGGAAGCAAAGCGTGTCCACCTACACCTCCATCTTGGCTGAAAGTCCTGAATTTTTCATGAAAAATTAATGAAACTAATGAAATCCTTTTTACCATTGAAAGTGATTTGAGCCTTGACTAGCGTGGCTTAGTGGGTTGGGCATCGTTCTGCACAGTAAAAGGCCATCAGTTCAGTCCCTAGTCAGGGCATATGCCTGAGTTGTGGTCCCTAGCCAGGTCCCTGGTTGGGGGTAAGGGATAGGCAACCAATTGATGTTTCTCTTCCTCTCTTTCTCCCTCTCTTCCCCTCTCTCTAAAAATACATAAAATTGTTTTTAAAAGTTTGAGTCTTAGGTTAAGTGATTTGCGTAACATGACATCTTAAGTTGTAGGCTCAATATTTGAATCTATGATTTCTAACTCCCAGTAACCTCATGATCTTCCTCCCATTCATCATTGATGGCTCACTTCCCCACTGGGGCTTGGGAGGAAGGCTGGGGATTGTTGGTACATGTTATATGTTATTTTCACCTGAGCTTAAAAGCTATGTAGCAGAGAAACCCCACTGTAGGAGAATTCAGGAACTAAGGAATTTAGTCATTATGGAACAGAGTTGAATGAGGAGGACTGAGATTTTGACTGAGCCTATGGAAACCTTTGTAAGTATTTTTTTAGTTTAAAAATAAAATTATAAGAAGGAGTATTCCATCCAAATACTGAATTTTAAAAAAAATTTATAACTCAGAAGGTCTGAAATTACATTTCTTAAGTCACAACTTGGAGAGTGACTTGTGATTCAGATATTCTTCAGGTCAGATTTTAGTTTAGATGGGAAAAGGTATGAAGATTAAGGGAAAGTTCACTTATGGAGTGGAGTCAATTAAAAAAAATTTCTTGGAGGAAATGAATCATTATTAAGCTTTGAAAGAAGCATGGAATTTACACTGGCAGAAAGAATGGGGATAGAATACTGCATTTAGGAAATATGATATAAGCAAAGGGACAGAAGGGACATGTAGGGAACTCTACACAGTGTAGCCAGAGTTCAGGGACAACATATACGAGAAAGTTGTGAGGGATAAAGGCAGAGATCGAGGTAGAATAAGAGCATTTGATGAAAGAGTCTGAATTTTGTTTTTCTTTTTTAAAGGTTCCATTATTCTCTCTTGTTTTCACTACATTTCCCATAATTATAACAATAGTTTTTTTAAAAATAGAAATGAAAGTCATATAACTCTACCACCTTAACATATAATTTTCTCCGTTCCCTTGGGTCCCTTATCTATCTGCATACATAATCTTAATAGTTATAATCAGAGTGAGACAGTAATTTTGTAATTCATTCTTTCACTGAAAATTATCTTAGATTCACGTCTGTATAACTGCCTACACTGTGTTACTGTGTGTATGTGCTTATTTAAGAATTTCTAGACAATGGATCCGCACCTTATAATAATAACTCAGAGTTACTATGAAGGCATTTCACTGAATAGATATTCTGAAATTGAGATATCAAGATTAGTACAGAAAGTTAGAATAATTGCTGCTGCCATTTATTGAGCCATTAATGAATGTAAGAAGCTTTTATGCACAATATCTCTATATAACAATATCACTTGTAGTATTAAATTCATTTTATAGGTGAGAAAAGATAGGCAAAGAAAAAAACACTTTGTCCAAAGTCATATTTGGTGTTAAGTGACACTTTTCTACCATACCATGCTTCCTTTTTCTGGGTCTTAATCAGTTATCTGGTTGCCTTTATTTTTCAATTGCTATCATAATTCCAGAGAGGATTTAAAAAAATAGATCATAGTTTCAAATGAGAATGGTGTCAGGCACTCACCATGTGGCGTAACACTGACCAATTTTGCTTACCAACTAGAAAGTTGAACAGTAAACTCTTTGGTAATCTAGATTGCTGCTGTTTTTTTTGTTTTGCTTTTTTCCGCTAAATGTATCGTAAAATATTATTGAGTCATATGGTCTCTAGTATTACTTGAGAATTAAGATGCTTCGGACCACTGGAAAGGAACAGAAAGAAAGGTTATTCATCAAGGGCCTGTCCCGCAAGAACAGCTTATGTTCACACTCCAGCTTCATAAAAGCTACTTTCCTTTAGACTCTTGAAATATGAAATCACGTGCACACATGCTTTGTAAAAGACTCCTGACAAAGAAGAATCCCTCAAACTTTTCATAAGATCCAAATTTGATTTAAGAAGTTAGTTTTTTCAATTCATTTTATCCCAGTTCTTTAGCTCTGTATAATGACCTGGCTACCTAACTGGTACTTTTTATTTTGATCCCAGATGTGTACCTTACTTGAGTAAGGCCAGGACGGGGAGTACGGAATTTTACAAAACACATGAAGTATCATTAAGTCTCTGCTAATAAAAACTACTGATAATACTCTTTTTTTTTTTTGGTTGTTTTATTATGTAAAGAGGGAAGTGTCTTCAGAGAAATGAAGGTGTTTGCATTGGCTTTGCTTGGATTTCTGCTTTGGTTGGCTAATGGAATTAGAATGATAGGTTTTAGGTTTTCAGCAAATAAAATCAAGTGCAGATGTTTTCCGAGAACACTATTGAGTGGCTTAGAGTATTATCCCTTGAAATCACTGGCTGTGGAATTGCCAGAATTGTATTTCCATTATAACATTGTTTTCTAATGCAACAAGCATAAACAAATGATAGTTAACAGTTCTTTGGTACTGAAGGCAAGAGCTAGAATCCATAAACTGCATGTTAAAGATGATAATTAAAAGGCTTAGCTTCAAATGATAGACATGAATATATCAGAGAGATATGAATGGTAATACTACAGAAACACCTGTAGTGAGCAGCTAAATTACACAAAACCTTTAGAATAAATTGAGCAAATGGTGAAGGTAATAAAAAGTTCTGGTAAGGAGGAAAGGAAATACAGAACATTCGAATATTTACCAGTACTTTTCCTTAGTAATGGTGAGTAATCATTTAAAACCATCTTTCATGATTGAAGAAAGGATGTGGAAATTCTTTACACTCCGTAAGGTCCAGGTTGATAAGACCTAGTGCCTTTCTAAACAGAGTGCCAGCAACATGTAGCTAAATTACATTAGCAGTTTCAGAATCCAGTATATCAGATGCTTTTTATGGTATATTTCTAGTCAGGAAAGCCTTAAGAGAACAGTTGAAAGCTTAGTAGCCTCACGGATTGGAGTGAGCAAGGCAGCAGAAAAGTGACGGTCTGGGTGAGCCTTTTGTCACCCTCTGAGGGGAGTCATTGCTTCCATTTATGGCATCTAAAAACTTAACCTCAGCATGCAGGTTCTTTTGAATCTCTTGGCCACAGATCCATATTGGGACCACCGTTTAGCTTAGGAACACGTGGGAAACTTTAGCTTAACTTTCTTCATTGTCGTATTATAGTAAATTACTGTTTTTAATTGTAAAAAATGTTTTTACTATTTATTTTTGTGCTTAGCTAACTTTCCCCTTTTGAACTCTTCCCACCCTCTCTATTTATTTTGTAATGCACATAGTCCCCCAACTTTTTACTATGAAAACTTTTCAAGAAATAGAAAAGTTAATAGTACAATGATCAGTGTATTTTCTGCGTGTGTGCATTTGTATGTGTTTTGGTGGAACCATTTGGGAATTGGAGACATGACGCGTCACCGTTAAATACTTTAGTATGAATGTTGTAAAAATATGATTGTTCTTCTATACAACCATAATATTACATTATGTGATGTACTTTTTTTTTTTAACGTCTTTGGGGTTTTTTTTGTTTTTATTTTTCAGACAGAGGGGAAGGAGTGAGAGAGGGAAAGAAACATCAGTGTGTGGTTGCCTCTCGTGCACCCCTACTGGGGACCTGGCCCACAACCCAGACGTGCCTGACTAGGGAATCGAACTGGCGACCCTCTGGTTTGCAGGCTGGCGCTCAATCCACAGAGCATTCCAGCCAGGGCATTATGTGATGTACTTTTAATAAGAAAGTTATACATTTTGTTTTGGTCTCAGCCTACTAATAGCGATGCTATCAGCTAGGAATGCCAAAGGACACTGTGACAGTCCCCCTTCATGAGCCAGTGTTGTGGCTGGACTGGCCCTTGTGGTTCTTATGATTGCAAGATGCACCTCAGCAACAACATCTGGAAACTTTGAAAAAACAAGATTTATTATTCATAAGTTCTGGAGGGTAGAGCCACTCCCAGGGCCACACAATAAGGTGAGAGGGAGAGGGAGGGAGAGAGAGAATGAGAATGAATGAGGACATCTGGGATTCTTCCTTTATTGGAGTAAAGTGCAGGTGCCTAGGGTTTTGCAGGTTCATTCTGTAGGTGAATTTAAAACATAAAAGGGGAATTAAAGTGCAGAAGGGAAAGCAGGGTCATTCAGGTGGTCAGTTATCTAGGTCAGAGAGGGGACTTCTAAAAAGGGGACTTTATGGGGGGAGAAACCTGGCTTTTTATTTAGTTGTGTAGCTGGCAATGTGTTTAAGACATGGATGCCTTTGAAATGGATATCTCAGCAATCAAAAGCTTAACGTCAAACACACTATATGTATTTTAACATTTATTCATTTTTGTATTTTAAAGACTTGTGAAAAATTTAATGGAAATGCTACAAATGTTCATCAAGCTTTTCTCCAAGAAAATCCTAACAGCTTTAGCTAACAAGTAGATACCTCTTTCTAATGCTTGGCTGACATCACAGGACCTTTCAATGTGTGTTATCAATAGATGGCAACATGAAAACAAAAATAAACAGAGTGCTTACTGCTTTTCAATATTTTTGGTGTAAAAATGTAAACTAATTTTTTTAATGGAGTGGTCATATGGTTGTCCATGTACAGCCCTATGAATTTCTCATGATCTCACGTGAATCAATCAAGAAACAGAGTTTATTAAATAGATGCTTTTTCTCAGGAAACAAAAAAGTGCAATGTACTAGCTCATAATGCCACAAAAAAGTCTGATTGTGATAGTGCAAAATTTGTTTTTTTCCCCCTTACTAAAAGTAAGGTCACGTGACAGTCTACTTTTCATAATTAAGATTGTTATAAATATTATTACTATAACTACAAGAAGCTTACTTGTTTGCTGAAGTCTTGTAATAGTTTACAAGCTTTGTCAGAGATAAATTTGTCTTCTGGTGGACACAGTATCTGTACCTTAAGGTGATTCAGCAACAGAAGAGAAGTAATGTCAAACTCCAGGCCCAGCAGCTCCTGTCTCAGTTGTGCTTTTGTTTTGCCTTTTAGGCATGACAAATGCTGCTAGAGTTCTTGGAGTAAAATCTTTCCTAGGTTTGGGAAATGCATTCCTAACAAAATACTGCTATACACAATAGTTGTATCTTCTCTTCAACCTGGTGCTTTTGGATTAATATGCGAACCAAATTTGTCCGAAGTCTGTTTATGCATGATGATTATCAAACCTATGTTCTCTGGTACTTCACTATGGAGGATTTTACTCCTTGAGGGAATATCCCTACCTTATACTTTTTTGTATATCTTACACTGTAGTCTCTCTATTAACTACCTTATAGTAACGTAACTATAGGTTGAGCTAAACTGAATTAGTATACGTGTGTGTATGATTGGTTTTACAGCAAGAAACGAGTAGAATTTTTATTAACCCTGTAATTATATTCCCATTCAAAAGGAGAAATCAGAATGAATTCCAAATTTGAAAAGGTGGGACATTTCATGGTTATGTAGGTATTAAAATTTCAGATTTTTTTCCCCCACCACTAAGCAAAACTGTTATAATAAGGAAAAATTATTTCCATCCAGAAGTTGAATACTAGGGCAGCCTACCTTGTGGGCTCTTTTATAAGGACATGGAAAAGCTGGACATGCCATTTACATTTGCTGTGGAGAAGGTGCTAATTGTCGATTTAATGTTCTTTTTCTGTAAAAAGTCTACCAGAAAACTTTGATCCTGTATTTTCTGGATTAGTAGTAAATGTTTACCCAAAACCAGAACAAATTTGACTGACTGCCCTTCATTCTAAAGACTAAGGTGCCGCTAGACTTAGTGCAACTGTTGCAAAATGCTGAAGGTATACAAATCTTAATTGTGGAAAAATTTACCATGCCCCAGCTGGGATACTGCCTAGTAAATCCATTAGAAGCAAAGCTGTCCAACTTTATAGGCCAAAATATAAAATAAAAAATATGTGAGTACATATATGGAAATAAGTAATTTCCATCAGGACTTTTGCTTTAAGCAGTTTAAGCAGTTACCAAGAAGTGTGTTTGCTAGCTTGCTACTGCCATCTACTGGTCTGCTGTAATATATAGAAATAAAAGAGAACTAAGCCTGTTTATTTATTAGATTCTTTAAAATATTCTTTACTGAGGGTAACAGAATTTCCTTGTGGTTCATACAGTGTTTACTTTGTAGTGTGCTTTTAATGAACAGACTCCATAAGCCTTTCTCCACTATTACAATGTGTTATTTCTCTGTTTCAAGTTTCTGATCAAACCTTTTTTTCCCTTTGTCTTCCCTTCTTAGTTTAATGGATCGAGAAGTGGCATTGCTCGCTGAAATGGACAAGGTGAAAGCCGAAGCAAGTAAGACTGATCTTTAAGTAAAGCTATTACCAGTTAGTAGATACTTGTGTCTCAACCCCTATAGGAAAAGCTCAATATAAATGCCACAAGAGTTTATATATTTAGTTAAACAATCTTGAGCAGTTGTACCACACAGTATATGAATTTTTTCAGGCAAAACAACTTCATAAAAGCCTATTTTTAAAATATTTCCAAATTTTAATATTTTGGATGTAAAGAACCATGTATAAGAGACTTCATCTTGGTATCTGCCACCAGAGCATCAACTTAGGAAAATAAAGTCTTCCTCAGGTACCTTTGTTTTTATTTATTTATTTATTTATTTATTTATTTATTTATCTATCTATCTGTTTATTTATGAGGTGATTAAAGAATCCCTTTGTCATTATCGGAAGACACCTCACCAGGTTGCCTCAATTTAGTGTATATATTCACGTCATTACCCATCTCAGAACTCTGTTTTCTTGATTTGTAGAACAGTCTTTACTCAGTGTTTGTGATCATTGGGCAGAGGAAAAGTCGATGGATTGAGGGTTCAAGATACCATGACTAGGGTTCCTTGAAAGCTTGCTAAAATAGATTCTGGAAGAATAGAGTCTAACTTCGGTAGTTTTTGAGGTTTTATACAGCAGAATAAATACCTGTTTTGGGTAATTTCTGTAAGTATAGGTTAAAGATGTACATACAGCTATATGAAAAGAAGGAAATGTCAACTGCAGCTTATACGGTGGCATTAATTTGGGGCTTTTCAGCAGCAGATTTTACTTTCATGCGTTGAATGCCAGAACTATAATTAAGAAGGTCGTTTCTTTGAACCTGCTCTTAAACTGGTAAGAATGGAAATAGGTTGAAATGATGACTCACAATTAAATCATTTGTGTCTGGTCATGGACCAGAGGAGGCAACTTTGAAGCACTGAGCAGAATTCAGTTTTGATCCATTTTAACCAGAAAGGTTCAATACATAGCAGAGATATTACCTACTATTTTTCAGAGGTAATGTTTCATTTAAATTGAGTGGTATATCCTGAAATTTCTAAATGTGACAGTGTTAGTCTATTCATCTACTCACGTGTTCTTTGTATTCTTCTTGAAGATGAAGGTTCAGATAACAAAAACCTAGTAGGAAGACATCGTCCTTACTTTTAACGTATTTCAAATAAAGAGGCTAATATAATTAACCCCATTACTCTGCTTCAACCAATTATCGATTCATTGCCAGTCTTATTTAATCAAATTCAGAGGTACAGTTTTATATAACTTCATCAGTTTTGTATCTATGTTTCCTTTCTCCCATGCTAAAAATCCTGGTTTTCAATGACACTAATATAATTACTCATTTACCAACATTATCAAGAAGGTGCTGCTTTTTAAATAGAAATTTTAGTTTTATTAATTTATATGTTCATAATACATCACAATTCAGAGTTTTTTTGCTCATATATGATCTTCATATAAACTTTATGAAATACTTAGGGTTTCCTTTTGTTTTCCATTTCATAAATGAAGGGAAAAAATGTGACTTGTCTAAAGTCATATATAATTAGGTTCTCTGAGTTAAGCTGGTAGGTGTAGAAATCTTTACTCAGCACATTTTCCCCATCTTAGAATCCTAGAGTTTTGGGAGCTGAGAGAAAGTGAATTTGATACAAATAGCAAGTAGGTTTTGTCTTGAGAGGCAGACCAATAGATCATTTGTAGCTCTTGGGCCTTGGTGTTTATAGGCATATTCCTGATTTATTGGGACAGTACACCCTTACTGATTAACCCGACATGTGCATGGGCAACCCGTGGGTGGCATATATGTGGCAATTGGGTTAAGAAAACATGCTAAAGAGGTTTAGCTCTCTGTAATACCTGACGTAGCTCTTTGAAAATTCTATCTTTTATAAAGTAAATTTGGCTAATTTCTTAGTAGAGAAGTGTAACAGTTAGTAATTGAGTTTGATTACATGCAGCAGAGTGGCCTAAATAAATATGAGTTTATTTTTCTCTCATTAAATAAAAGGGTCCAGAGGGAAGGGCTAAAGGGTGTCTCCAAAATGACATGAGGGACCCAGGCTTCTCTATCCTTCTCCAGCCATCCTTAGAATATGTTTATGGTCAGAGTCTCTTTTCAAGGAGAGGCAGAATGTTATATGCTGGCTAAGACTCCTTTAAAGAACTTCCCTGTAAACCTCACCCTGTGAATTCTGCTTAGATCTCAGGGGCCAAACTGTATTACATGACTATCTTATCTGTGGCAGAGTCAGGAAATACAGATTTTTACCTAAGCAGGTTGGTGCCCAACAACATTGAACTTCTGGCAGGAAGAAGAAGAGAATGAATAAGCAGTCACTAACAGTCTTTGCTACGGTCCATCCCCCGATATCCCTCTTTTTCCCCAAAATGAGAATGCATTCACCTCCTCAGTGGCCTCACCTCCCAAGTCTCATCCAGTTAGTATATTCAGCTGAAAGTCCAGGACTTCTGGGGCATTTCAGATCTTTACAGGTCTGGATATGGCAGCACTGCAGTCTGGGGCCCCACAAACTAAAAGAGAAGTTAAATGCTCCCTCCTTTAATATTATACTGATAGAGAAAGAAGAGGTAATTATAGTAGAAATTCCCACTCAGAAAAGCAATAATCAAATCTTACTGGACAAGAATAGCAGAGTCCCTGACCTGGTGAGAGAGAAATTTCCTTGGTTCATCTGGCAGCCCCTAGTTTGCTTCCTAGGAGGGATTCTTTTGCCCATGTTCTCTGTAGTCCCTACTTTCTAGTCAGAGAGGTTTTTTGTTTTTTAATTTTTAAAAATTATTGTTTGGCAAGATGGCAGCATAGGCAGATATGACTTAGCTCTTTGTGCAACCACATCAAAATTACAAATAAAATATAGAACAACCATCACTCGGAACCATCAGAAATCGAGTTGAATAGAAGTCTGACAACTACGGAATTAAACCACATCCATCCAGACTAGTGGTAGGGGTGCAGATATGGAATGGGCTGGTCGCACATAAAAATTCGGGGGGGATATTTCAGGAGCTAGGAGTCCCAGCCCCACACTAGGCCCCCCAGCCCAGGGTTGCAGTGCCAGGAAGATAAGTCCCCACAACTTCTGGCTACAGAAACCAGTAGGGATTGAGTTGATGGAAGAAACTGCTGGAGCCCCAAGCAGTTCCTCTTAAAGAATCCACACACGGACTCACCTACTCAGACTCATTCCCTCTGAGCTCCAGCACTGGGGTGGCAGCTTGAAGGGTAACAGTGGCTTACTGGGAGAGGCTGAAGTGCCTGGAATCAAGGCAAACAGAGGGCATTGTTCCTTTTCTGAGCCCTCCCCCAACAGAGCCACGGAGCCCTGGTGCCCTGGTGCCCTGTCTGAGACCCATCAACTTGGCTAACACTCTTAGACCTGCCATGGAGATCCCCAGAGATTCTGGCTGCCCAACTTAGGGGCCCACCCTAGCTGCTTTTCCATATGAATGGCTGGTCTTGGCTCATACTGCACACCTTCCTAAATCCTCTCAAACAGGCAACAGCTGGCCTCAGTGAGCCCCAGGCCCAGTACTAGCAGCAGCCAGCCCAATCTATCTCATTAGCTTGGCTTCACCTGGGAATCTCCAAGCCCAGCACAAGTAACAGCCATCTCAGATTGCTTTACAGCTCAGTCAGGGTGCTGCAGGCAAAATACAGGTAGGGGTTGACCATGGCCTACACCACCTGAGAAACCCTAGGGCCAGCACACCCAGTGGACAGATACAGACCACGTCAGAGCACCACCACCCTGCCACTGCACAGCTGATCCTTCATGGAGGGCAGAGGTTGGTGGTCAGTAGTCATAGCCAATCTTTGCAGCTGACTGGTCTTGGTAAATCCCTCCCATTGATCTGCCAACAGAAACCAAGGCTCAACTACCAAAGGAGGGTATTCTCAGCCCACACGGAGGGCACATCTCAAGTACCCAGCTTAGGTGAGAGGGGAGGCTGTGCCACTGGACCCTGCAGGACCCCTACTACATTAGTCCACAGTACCAAGACATGGAGCCAAAGCAGCTCTACCTAATACATAGAAACAAACACAGGGAGGCTGTCAAAATGAAGAGACAAAGAAACATGGCCCAAATGAAGGAACAGATCAAACTCCAGAAAAAGAGCTAATGAAATAGATAAGCAGTCTATCAGATGCAGAGTTCAAAACTCTGGTTATAAGGATACTCAAGAAATTTAGGACCTCAGCAGCATAAAAAAGATTCAGTCAGAAACCAAAGGCTACACCGGTTGAAATAAAGAACAATTTACAGGGAAACAACAGTAGAGTGGATGAAGCCAAGAATCAAAGCAATGATTTGGAACATGAGGAAGCAAAACACAACCAATCAGAACATCAAGAAGAAAAAATAATCTGAAAAAGTGAGGCTCGTATAAGCAGCCTCTGGGACAAGTTCAAGAGGTCCAACGTTTGCATCATAGGGGTGCCAGGAGAAGAGAAAGAACAAGAAATTGGAAATCTATTTGAAAAAATAATGAAAGAAAATTTCCCTAATTGGTGAAGGAAATAGATACACAAGTCCAGGAAGCACAGAGTCCCAAACAAGATGGATGCAAAGAGGCCCACTCCAAGACACATCATAATTAAAATACCAACGGTTAAAGATAAAGAGAGAACCCTAAAAGCAGCAAGAGAAGAGAAGCTAGTTACCTACAGGGGCGTTCTCATAAGACTGTCAGTTGCTTTCTCAAAAGAAACTTTGCAGGCTAGAAGGGATTGGCAGGGAATATTCAAAGTCATAAAAAGTGGGGACCTGCAGCCAAGATTGCTCTACACAGCAAAGCTATCATTTAGAATCAAAGGGCAGATAAAGAACTTCCCAGACAATGAAAAAACTAGAGGAGTTCATCATCACCAAAACATTATCATATGAATTGTTAAAGGGACTTATTTAAGAAAAAGAAGATCATGGCCCTGGCTGGTATGGCTCAGTGGATTGAACCCCAACCTGTGAACTAAAGGGTCACTGTTGGATCCCAGTCAGGGCACAGCCTGGGCTGAGGGCCAGGTCCCCAGTAGGGGCAGTGCGAGGTAACCACACACTGATGTTTCTCTCCCTCTCTTTCTCCTTCCTTTCTCCTCTCTCTAAAAATAAATAAATAAAATCTTTAGGGGAAAAAAAAAGATCGAAACAATGAACAATAAAACGGCTAAAATATGTATCAGCAATTGAATCTGAAAAGGAAACTCAGCAAACAAGAACAGAGAGAGAATCATGAATACAGAGTGTTTTGATGGCTGCCAGATGGGAGGGGGTTGTGGGAGAATGCATGAAGAGGTGAGGGGGATAAGAAGTACAAATAGGTAGTTACAGCATAGCCCTGGGGATGTAAAGTAGGGTATAGGAAATGGAGTAGCCGAAGAACTTACATGCATGACCAACAGACGTGAATGATGGCGTGGGGGGTGCCTGAGGGAGTGGAGTATGCTGAGTGAAGGGGGGCAAAGGGGGAAAAATGAGGACAACTGTCATAGCATAATCAATAAAATATAATTAAAAATAAAATTGTTATTGTTTGTTGTCCTTCATAGTCTTACCTGATTTATAATCTCTGAGCATGCCAAAGAAGATTTTTCTTAACTGGCTGTAAACAACCTAAGTGTTCATCATTAGGGAACTAGGTAAACTAAGTGGCTATTAAACCACTTAGTGGTTTAACCGAGACCAGTGAGGGAGTGTCAATGTATTCATAAGGACTGAACTTCAAGACATAGTAAGTAAAAATAGCTGAAGTAAGTGAGGGACCATGCATTTGACACATATCCATGTGTGAGGAGGGAAGAACAGAGAAATATGTTACCTATGCATAGAGTGTATTTGGAAGTATACATAAGAAATTAATAGTGGTTTCCTCTGGGAAGGGGACCACAAGGTCAGAAATAGGAGGGACACTTTTACTTATCATTTCATGTTCATTTATTCTAGGTAAATATTTTTTATCACTTGTGCATGCTTTTATTTTAATTTATGTGCTTCTTGATAAAAAAAATTTCTTTGCCCTGGTGTGTGCAGCCCATGGACATGGACTGAGAGTGCAAGGATGATGAAATGGGGTGCAGGGCAGAGGGGATATGGGGGGAAAATATGGGACAACTCTAATGGCATACTCAATAAAACATAACCAAAAAAAAAATTTCTTTGCCTATGAAGAGGAATAAGAGAAATAACAAATGATTTGTGCATCTTTATGGTGTCGTAAAGTGTTTACCTTTAACTGCTTTCAGAGTCCCTCAGGAAGGTGGGAAGCAGACCTTTGATATTTTCATTTTCTGGGTGGGTGGGCAGCTAAGCCTTTGGCTGTCCAAATACATAATGCAAGGCCCATACTTCCAGTTCTTCTTTATCCTATTGAGTAGAACATAAGAGTTATACTGCCTTTTCCCCTACAGTGGAAATTTTGCTCAGCCGACAAAAGAAAGCTGAACTTCTAAAGAAGATGACTGATGTGGCCGTTCGAATGTCAGAGGAGCAATTGGTTGAGCTCAGAGCTGATATCAAGGTAAAATTTCCTTCTCCTTTCTGCCTTTCTTGTCCTCAGGGACTAAAGTAGCAAATCTCCATAATTCATGACCATAGCTAATATATTGAACTCATGATCGTCCCTTTCAAAACCTGGCCCTCCTCCAGGCTCCCTTTCTCTGTAAGTGGTGCTGTCGTCTATCCAGTTGTCCAGGCTAGAAACCTTAGGAAATTTCTCCTTCCCTTCATGAAATCTGTCAGCAGGCCTTGTCCATTTGAATTCCTACCGAATCTCAGATTTGACTTCTTGACCACCACCATTGTTCATGATCAAGTTACTATTATCTCTTGCTTGGACTTCTGTAATAGTCCCTTAACTGATTGCAACCTTCCTCTTTGTCACTGCCCCACCCTCCCTGTCCCTGCAAATCTGTTCCTCGCAGTCAGTAACCTGCTTCAAACTTTCCATTGCTCTTAAGATAAAGACTATAATCCTTAGCATGGGCTGTAGGGCTCTGCATGGTCTCCACCATCCTCATTTCATACCATGCCCCTGCTGTTCTCAGCTCCAGCCATATTAACTTTTCCTTTCCACAGACACATCCCATTCCCTCCTGCTAGGGGGCTACTGCGCATGCTGTCTCTCTCCCCAGAATACTCTTCCCTCCCTGCCACTCGCAGCACACACAATCACTCACGACCTACTCACCCTTCCTGATTTTCCTGTCATATCCCCTTATTTTGTGCCTTCATAGTACAGTTATATTCCATGTACATTTGATTAATCTGTCATTCCCAGTAGATTGTGAACTTTACGGTGGCAGGAACTGTTGTCTCTCCAGTGCCTAGCATAGTATCTTGGCACATCATAGGTATTCAGTAAATATTTAAATAGTTGGTCAGTCAATTCTGATTTTAGAGAAAAATGAGCAGTTTGAGATGTTGGTTATATTATGATCTATAATGGTTCCTTGTGTTTAACACTCATACATTTTATTTTATTTTTTAGCTTTGTTTTTCAATTACAGTTGACATTCAGTATGATTTTATATTAGCTTTAGGTGTACAGCATAGTGGTTGAAAGTCATATAATTTACAAAGTGATTCCCCTAATATTTCAAGTACCCACCTAGCACCATTCATAGTTGTTACAATGTTATTGACTGTATTCCCTATGCGGTACTTTAAGTCCTCACGACTATTTTGTAACTATTTTGTACTTCTTAATCTCTTCATCTTTTCCACCCAGTTCCCCACCCCTCTCCCCTCTGGCAACCATCAGTTTGTTTTCTGGGTCTATGAGTCTTTCTGTTTTGTTTGTTCATTTATTCTGTTTGTTCATTTATTCTGTTCATAATTTTTGTTTTTTAGGTTCTGCACATAAGTGAAATCATATGGTATTTATCTTTTTCTGTCTGACTTATTTCACTTAGCATAATACCCTCTAAGTCCATCTGTGGTGCCACTAATGGCAAGATTTCATTCTTTTTATGGCCGAGTAATACTCCATTGTATATGTACCACAACTTTTTTATCTGCTTGTCTATTGGTGGGCATTTGGATTGCTTCCGTGCCTTGGCTATTATAAATAATGCTGCAGTGAACATAGGGGGGCATATTATCTTTTCAAATTAGTATTTTGAGTTTCTTTGGGTATGTACCCAGAAGTGGAATTGCTGGATCATAAGGCATTTCTATTTTTAATTTTTTGAGGAACCTCCATACTGTTTTCTATAGTGGCTGCACTAATCTGCATTCCCACCGACAGTGCACGGGGGTTTCCCTTTCTCCACTCCTTTGGCCAACAGTTGTTTGTTCATTTATTGATGATAGCCGTTCTCACAGGTGTGAAGTGGTATCTCATTGTGGTTTTCATTTACATTCTCTGATGATTAGTAGCATTGAGCATCTTTTTCATATGTCTGTGGACCATCCGTATGTCCTTTTTGGAGAAGTGTCTATTCAGGTCCTCTGCCCATTTTTTAATTGGATCGTTTGTTTTTTGGGTGTTGTCTGAGTTCTTTATAAACTTTGGAAGTTAACCCCTCACCAGATGTATCATTGGCAAAAATGTTCTCCCATTCAGTAAGTTGTCTTTTCGTTTTGTTGGTGGTTTCCTTTGCTATGCATAACCTTTTTAGTTTGATGTAGTCCCATTTGTTTATTTTTCTTTTGTTTCCCTTTTCCAACATGATATATCAGAAAAAATATTGCTGTAGGAAATGTCAGAGAGTTGACTGCCTATGTTTTCTTCTAGAATTTTTATGGTTTTGAGTCTTACATTTAAGTCTTTAATCCATTTTGAATTTATTCATATTTATGATATAAGAAGGTAGTCTAATTTCACTTATTTGCATATATGATTCCAATTTTTCCAACATGATTTATTGAAGACTCTCTGTACCCCATTGTATGTACTTGCCCCCTTTGTCAAATAGTAATTGACTATAGAGGTTTGTCTCTGGGCTTTCTCTTCTGTTCCATTGACCTGTGTGTCTTATTTGATGCCAGTACCATGCTGTTTTCATTACTATACATAGCCTTGTAATATAGCTTGATGTCAGGCAGTGTGATACCTTTAACTTTGTTCTTCTTTCTCAAGATTGCTGTGGTTATTTGGGGTCTTCTGTGGTTCCATATAAATTTTTGGATTATTTGTTTTAGTTCTGTAAAATGCCATTGGTATTTTGATGGGGATTGCATTGAACTTATAGATGGCTTTGGTAGTATAGACATTTTAATGGTGTTACTCTTCCTATCCATGAACACAGTGTATGCTCCTATTTATAGAGTGGGGCAAAAATAGGTTTACAGTTGTGAGTAGGCAAGACATAGTTTATTCTTGTGTTATTATTTATTTATTATTGTATTATTTTCCATACAAACAACTGTAAACCTACTTTTGCCCCATCCTGTATCTGTATCTTCAATTTCTTTCTAAAATGTCTTATAATTTTCCAAGTACAGGTCTTTTACCTCCTTGGTTAAATTTATTCCTACTTTTTTTTTTAATGCAATTGTAAGTGGGATTGTTTTCTTAGTTTCCCTTCCTGATAGTTCATTATTGGCAACTGATTTCTGAATATTTATTTTATATCCTGCTACTTTAGTGAATTCATTTATCAGTTCTAGTAGTTTTTTTGGCGGAATCTTTAGGATTCTCTAACATTCCTACATTTTAAATTCTTATTTTAATAACAGATGTTTCTGAGACTATGCAGGGAACCCAAGAGAGGTTGGGATATTCATTGGTAGTTGTAGACACTGGTGTTCTAAATAATTGTTTATAAACCATGAGCTATCTGAACAAGGGGAGTTGTCATTCCCTACCCCTGGACCCTTAACTTCTGTTCTTTCTGAATACATGAGATTTATTGCCATATTTAAGAGGAATACTTGCTGCGGAAGCTGTATAACAGCCTTTGTAAAATAAAAACATAGATGGAAGGTCACCTAAGGGCTTATAAGTACCCTTGTCATCACTTTGACCCAGTGTCCCACACGGACTGTAGGTCATGTTGTTATTCTCTCACTCCTTCCTCTTAGACTCTATTGGAGTGAAATAGCAAACTAATACAGATTTTAAATTACCATTTTCTGATTATCTAAAACTATATTCCTAAATTTTTACAAAAGATTTGATTTATTATTTATTTTTAGAGAGAGGGGTCAGGAGGGAGAAAGAGATGGGCTGTCTCTCCAATGCACTTGCCAAAGACTGGGCCCACAACCCAGGCATGTGCCCTGACTTGGGACTCAAACCAGTGACCTTTTGCTTTGCGGGGTGACGCTCAACAAACTGAGCCACACTGGTCAGTGCTATATTGCTAAATTTTTTAGAAAGTTGTCTTCACATTGATGCAAGTTAGTCTCATTCAGCTACCTGGGAGAAGTCGGAAACCCCGTTGGAATTAGATGAGAATTCTGGCTATCACAGGCTTCATCTGTTCTCCTTCCCACGTGATTGAAAAGCTGCTAGAAATATTTCTGCAGGCTGACTAAGGATCTGTTTCTCTCCACATTTTCAGTGTACTGAAGTGGGTGCAATGCAATTTAAATGTCTTATTTCCAGATCATTTTATTTCCGTCATTCCTGTTATGTTTTTGGCTCAACAAACTCTAGAATTTGTTTCAGACTTAATCTCAGACTCATATTACATTTCCGAAGGCTTTGTCACAGAGACTCGTGTGCTTCCCTAGGCCACAGTATACTCTGAAGCTTTAGGGCTTCAGGGGCCAGAGGTAATTTTATTTCTCCTTTCCCTTTCACTGTTTCTCAAGGATTCTGATGCATTCAGTTCTACCCCTTGAAAATCCAAAGTAGAATTAGACCACCACCAGTTAGAGGACTGCTCTAAGGAGTTCATTTCTTCCAAAGTATATCTAGAAGAACTAGAACTTTTGTTTTTCATCTACTCTTCTGAAAAAGAAGTGATTCCAGGCTACCTTAGAAATTATTGAAATAAGCTCCCAGAAACACTTTATTTCTAATGTGTATTTAGTCCTACAATTTCTGTAGTATAGTTTTTACCTAAGGAGGTTGGTTACCTCTCAGTTCAGTTGTTTTAAAAGGATTAAATTATTTGCAGCATAAACTTCTCATTTGTAAAGTTGACTTTTCACATGAGTGATTTTCCATCTTAAGAAGTTATTTCTATTTCAAGGACTAACAAATCCTACTTTATAAAGAGGTGGGGCGGTTTTCCTAAGGAAGTTTCCATCTATTTAAATGTTGTAACTTAGGAGCATTTTTGCTGCTGCCTCCGCTTGGGTATAAAATGGAATGATGTAGGGAGTAGCCAACAGTGAAAAGATGGCCCTCTACTCTAAACCCTTTCCCTTTTCCCTACAGTTTCTCTTGAATATACTTAGTGGGCTTTGACCGTCGTACTGTTTCATGAAGCTCCCAAATAGACTTACCTTTGGGCTCTGAAGAAAATGGCTGAATTTTGTCAGTCCCCAACATTGGTAAAATTGTGGCCATTGAGTAAACTTCAGAACGGTAAAAAGAATGCAGTTGAAAATAATTCTGTTTCATCCTTACATGGCAAGCTGTGGATTCCATGTATTCTGTTTGTCTCACCGGGAAGCCTTTCTTTGCCTTTTCTCCAGCACTTTGTTAGTGAACGGAAATATGACGAGGACCTGGGACGAGTAGCCCAGTTCACCTGTGATGTAGAGACCCTGAAGAAGAACATTGATTCATTTGGACAAGGTGAGATAGTGAGAGCTTCTGGGTGCTGGAGACGGTGATGAGAAAGCCACACTCTACTAATTAGAGGCTCAGGAGCAGGCTGGCTTCTCCACTGATTCTTGAGTACCTCTTGTGTTTTTGTTTGTTTTGTTTATTTTCATGAAAAGTAGCTCTGAGATCTTTAAGGGATCAGCGGATGCAGTTGCTTTGAGCCCTGAGGATGGGCTCCCTAAATTTGCAGTAAGATTTTTTTCATCCGTTCTCCGTGGAGTTGAAAGGTGTCTGATATGTAGTGTAAGCAGCAGGGAGCTCTGGAGTCAGGCCAAGCTTGAATCCTTGCCTCCACACTGACCTTTTGGAATCTCATTTTACTCCTCTCCAAAACAGAGATTACAGTACCTGTTGCTTGGCACATAGTAGGTGCTTAAATAATGCCTTTAAAGGGGTTGGTGCCTCTAAGTTGTGTTTGTGTGACACCAACCCTGAGCTCAGTTCCTTTGTTCTTCCCATCTCAGTGTGAAAGTGAAATGTTGGATCTAGGGTAGTGATTGAACACTCAACATTAGTCCAGGCTTAACGCCAAGAAAGAAATCTAGTGGGCAGCATTAAACCATCGAATTTGGACGAAATTCGAATTGGAAATATTAATATTTTTCAGCTTGATTGGTATTTTGAATTTGAGGTTATTTTTTCAAAAGAACCTTGGGAAGATACATGTTTGTTGTAAAGACTAGTTGTGTTCATTTTAGCGAATCTTGATTATTTATATTGTGCATTATTCAAATTTTTAAAGAAAGATTTAGCTCTTTCCTTGTTTTTTTTTTCTTTGCAAAGTCTGCACTTTAGAGCAGGGCTGAGCTACGGACCTATACAGTCTGGTCCGCAGCCTGTTAGGAACCAGGTGCTCACCTGAGCTCCGCCTCCTGTCTCTGCCCCGCCCCACTGGTCCACAGAAGGAGGCGAGCGAGGGTGAGAGGGTGATAGTCTGAGCTCTGCCTCCTGTCCCCTGCCCCCAAGCTCACCTGAGCTCCGCCCGCCTGGAAAAGTTGTCTTCAGCAAAACCTATCCCTGGTGCCAAAAAGATTGGGGCCTGCTGCTTTAGAGTGTTCCGCACATAGGAAACTAAACATATGGCTTATATTATTCCCAGGCTTAGTCAACTACCAGAGCTAGAGCCAGGTTAGGTAGTAGGAGGTGTCAACAATCATTAGTTGGCGGGGGGATGGCTCACTCTGATCTGAAACTGTTGTCCTGTCTCTGAGAGTTCCTTTACAGTGCAGTGGGGATTTGGAGGGAGTAGAGGAAGAGGGCAGAAGGGAGATTTTTCTTTTTGTTATCCATTTTATAAGTTTTTCTTAATAGCTACTCAAGTAGACAGTTCTTCATCTTAAATTGCTCACTGTGAAATGGGGATATAGGGAACCTTACCCTTCATGCTCTTTTCTCATATGACCACATAGTTCTTACATTTCTGTTTCAGTGTCCCATCCAAAGAACAGCTATTCAACCCGGTCCCGATGTAGCTCAGTTACATCTGTGTCCTTGAGTAGCCTGTGTGATGCCACTGCTGCTTCCTCTTCCACCTGTGCCTCTGCTCCCAGCCTTACAAGTGCTAACAAGAAAAACCTGGCACCAGGAGAGACTCCTGCAGGCCTAGCGAACTCCAGTGGCCGGCCCTATCAGCCTCATCGAGAGGTAAGCTGGCTTCCACACTGAGCTGGTGAGGAAGAAAGCTACCAGATTGTGACCGTTTAAATGCCGACAGCTCTCAGTACATTATCTTCCTCTCTTTATTCCTATTCCACACCTATTTTGAATCCCTCGAGCCCCAGTTAGTTCCAGAGAAAGCATTTGGTATGTATGTTCCAAGCCACCAGCCAGTTTAGATTTCCTGTTGCTAAGACTGCTGACTTTCTGATGTTGGCAGTGATCCTAGCCGTCATAGGTAGTATCGCCTGGTAATTAGTCACACTGGGAGTCCCGCACCCATCTTGAGGTAGATGAGTACCACAGTGGTAGGTTACTAGCAGCACAGCAGGGAATACATCAGGGAGAGAGGGTGCGAACCTGGTGCGGTGGAGAGTGAACACTAGAAAGCGGAAGCATAATCCATGGTTTCTTTTCCTTGATTTGAAAAAGATACACAAGCACAATTCAAGGCAGTGCTGGCAGTAATTCTTCAGAGTTGGTATTACATTGGAATTGGAAGACAAAAATAAAACCCCATGCTGTGAGCTTTCTGGGTTGTAATGTCAAAATGTACTACATGTCACAGCAGTGTGATTGAATCTGTGGTTCATGAGATAGAACAAAGCACATTATAATGATGTTTATTATAACAAATGTTCGTTATCTTTACAAATTGCTTTTATCTGCAAAGTTCAGACAAGTAATACTTGCCCAATTGAGTGCTTGTAACAACGCAAAAAAATGTTCTTTGTTCCTCTTTAGCTTGTGCCCAGATAAAAGAAAAGTGAACTCATCTTCAGTGGGAAAGAGCTTGAGGGGGTGGGGTGAAAAGCAGGGGAAAAAATAGTGAAAGATGTATTATTTCTAATGCAGTGGCTAGGTTGAAGTGGCTGGCAGAATCCTGTGAGCCTTGAGAAATAACTGAGTCCCAAGCATGGAACACTACAATTATGCTATCAGACTGCTTCTATAAACTAAACTGGAACAAAGGAGCACCACAGTGCCAGAGTGTTTTGAACATCGTATTCTTTTATCCCTAGGTGTTGCCGGGAAACAGACGAGGAGGACAAGGCTACAGGCCACAAGGCCAAAAGTTCAATGACCCCACAAACCAAGGGCAACATGACAGTGTGGGCCGTTACAGAAATAGCTCATGGTATTCATCTGGTTCCAGGTATCAGAGTGCGCCATCTCAGGCAGCAGGAAATGCTAGTGAACGGGGCCAGGCTCACTCAGCAGGGACCAACGGAACTGGAACCAGTATGGAACCCAGCCATCCCAAGCCCTCATTCAAAAGGCAAAACCAAGACCAGCGCAGAACCAGGAACACTCATCCTGAAGCTGTGAACTCTTGAGGGAGATTCCAGCTGGCCTTTCTTGTCTATCCCACACAATTCAACTTGGTAACTGGACTTTGGGAAACTTATAGTTAGATTTAACAACAAAAAGAAATTTTCGCATATCACTTTTTATGCCATTCTAAATATTTTTGGTTTCTTCTTTCCTGATTTCCTCTTTACCATTTTTGGAGGGGAAGCTGTTTTTTTCCCCTTGACCTTTCCCAGTGATGTGGATTAATTCTGATTGGTCATTTGGACCAAGAATCATGGGCAGCCGTTGCCAGGTTTCCCAAGGTTAAGCAATTGCTTTCCCAGGGTATCAGGCCTTTCAGTTGCCCAAAGAGGCCTTCCTCAGCAAACCCCTGCTGTTCAGGCTCTCAGGAGGAGATGGATCAGAACTAGTCCTGTAGCCTTTCCAGTCTGAGCAGAGCATGTCTGTCAGGTTACCTCTAAACAACAGTTTAACCAGCAGAGGCAATGAGTGATTGTGTTAGCCACGCTGAATTAGCCAGAGAAGAGGAAATTTAATTGGTGAAAAAGAAAGAACACTAGGAAATATTTGATAATCCTCCCCTCCTCCCAGAATGTGCCTAAGATTGACACTCAAATCAGGGTTTCAGTCTCTTGCTTGGCACAATAGCTTAACCTGCAAACCAGTCTTTGGGAAAGTAGCATTTAATTAAAGTTAAAAGAAGGGGGAAAATTTTCTTTGTTTTAATGTTTGAATATTTTTGTTGTTATTTTTCTCTCTCTTTCCTGAATTGTATTCTTACCCTGAACCAAATTTATAGCAATGTAATTAGTGTTAATCTAAGGTGTTACCCATCAAAAAATTGCTTCAGTCTTTATAGTTGAGTAAATAAAAACAACTGCATAAATATTCCCACATTTGTTTCCCAGCAGCAAGTGATTTCATTTAATTATCTGTTTTTCTCTGGGCCTCATGGGGTAGAAGTCTCTCAGACAGCTTGTTTGGGGCTTAAATGAGGGTGTGTGGTGCCTAAGTTGTCTGTCCACTGCTTAGCTTCAGAACCAAATTAAAATGTGAAAGCCAGGATGAGCAAATGCAGCTGTTCCTGTGGGAAAGATTCATAGGATAGGGAATGGTGACTTTCCAAAGGACTGCTTACCAGTTTAGCAAAACCACAGCTGCCAACAGCTCTCCCAGGCAACCAAAGGTTATATCAGCACCCTCTCCTCCCTGCCTACCCCTTGACAGGAGTAGTGAATGTAACAGTATAATTGAGCTCCCGCATGTAGCAGGTGGCATCGGTGCCAGACCCTTCCACCCTACCCCCACCGCCAGCATCTATGATTTAGTAACAGCAGAGCTATTTATTTCTCCAGCATTTGTTCTCCCAAGTCTGAAACCCAGACTGTAAGTGGCAGTGGTGCAGAACTTAGCTGCCTCAGGGCTACCCCTGGCTCTTTGGATGAAGCTGAGCTGCCAGGGTTCAGGTTGGTTGAACAGATTTAGAAAGAGAGAGAGAGAGAGAGAGGGAGAGGGAGAGAGAGTGTGTGTGTGTGTGTGTGTGTGTGTGTGTGTGTGTGTGTTTCAGTAATGAAAACAGTACTGAAGGCATACCGGGAAGCCATTTTCTAAAAGGCTGATCACCTCATTTTGGAGAATTTGTCCAATAACACCATCAGCCTACTGGGTGTCAGAAAAGAGCCTTGCTTTCCTGATTAATTGCTTACCTTACTTTATAGGAAATCCAAAGATTGAAGCAACCTTGAAGGATTATGAGGCCTATCCCTGTATCCAGGCAAAACTGTATTTAACCACCCAGACAGACGGGAAGCCACTGTTCGTCAAAGCTGTCTTTAAGTCAAAATTAAAATCTCTTTATAGAAAAGTATTTGAAGCTTTTTTTCTGTGACTAAAAAGTTTGAAAATTATGAAGATTTTTCTACATTTTTAAAAAAGATTTTATTTATTTATTTTTAGACAGAGGGGAAGGGAGAAAGGAAGAGAGGGAGAGAAACATCAATGTGTGGTTCCCTCTTACATGCCCCTCACTGGGGACCTGGCCTGCAATCCAGGCATGTGCCCTGACTGGGAATCGAACCAGTGACCCTTTGGTTCACAGGCCGGCACTCAGTCCGCTGAGCCACACCAGCCAGGGCTACATTTTGGTTTTAATTACAAAAGTAGTATTTAAAATATCAAATAATACAGAAATGTAAAAGGATAAAGTTAAAGCTTCCAACCTCTCATCCTATTCTTCAGGGTTAGTAATGACTATGAATAATTTGGTATATTCCCTTATAGACCTTTTTCAAAGCAT